>BSBK01007131.1:2425000-2677500 GCA_027943335.1 Chamaecyparis obtusa
ATAAGTGGTCTTAAGGAGTTCTAAGAGTTCCTAGGATACATTAATGACCCCTTACAACCACTTATGACCCCTTACAACCCTCATTATCCATTAATGTATCCTAACACTCCTACGATACATTAATGTATCGTAAGGGTTCCTAAGTGGTCATAGAGGGTCATAAGGTATCTTAAGGGGTCCTAAGATATATTAAGGGTTTTAAGGGGTCTTAAGGAATTCTAAGGGGTCCTGGGATAGATTAAGGGGTCCTAGGATTCATAACGGGTGCTAAGTGATCCTAAGGCCCCTTAGGACCATTTATTACCCCTTACGATCCCCATTATCTATTAATTTATCTTAGGAGTCCTAGGATACATTAATGTATATTAAGGGGTCATAAGGGGCTATATAATACATTAGTGTATCCTAGGACCCCTTACTATTAGTATGAATTATGAATATGTCCTATGGGGGAGTATTTTAGCATTACTAGAGTGGTCAAATGTTGCATTCATGACTGTGTTTGTCATTGATGTCAACATATTGTTTATACTAAAGATTGACAAAGTAGTAGATAGAGTTTGAGTTAGCACACATAGTGGATTGTAGATGTGGTCATGAATAGTTAAGGATGTGTTTTTTATAGTGTCATGGTGACATGGTCAAGAGAGCATATAGAAAGTCAAAGAATGGTGACAATTATAAGAGATCTAGTGAAGATTGTATTCTGACAGAGTTCCTAAGAAGCAGTTTGTGATTATTGGATTATATCTCCTAACGGGGATAGAATCTAGACAAGAAAAGTTATACAAAGGTTGGAGACATTGTGAAGGTGATCTGGCTAAGTCAACATAGTCATAGGTTGCACATGTGAAGGTTTATTGATTTTGTGAGCTGACAGTGTTGTGTAATTATGAAATTAATATTTAACGTATATTGTTTTATATTTTATAATTGATAAAGCCTAATTGGCTATTGTATGTAAGATTTGGTAAGAAATATAAGTTGTGAAGTATGAAATAATGTGAGTAAGTGATCTAAGGGATTATTATGTGATGCGAAATTTGTAGATCTGGTATTGCGATCTGTAAGTATCTGGTGCAATAGAAGCACAGTCATAGGAGAGAAGAAAAAGTTGTTGAGATCAATTATATTTGGTATTATTATGTTTGGGATAATATAGAGATCATTTGGATAGTGAGTTTGATGATCTTTCCCTTCAAGTTGTTTGGATAGTGGGTCCTTCTACCTTCCACAACTCCTAATAGGGATGGAATCTCTTCACAGGGATTCAAAGTCTCCTCACAAGGACTGATATGTACTAAATGTATTTCATAGACTCCTAACAAGTTCCATACTCTCACAAAGAACTTTTATATTAGTACATCTTTTGTGGGTACCATACCCATTGGGGTTTACTCTTTGATCAAGAGGTTCCCTAGTTAACAATTCTGGTGTCATTATGTATGATTATCTTTATATGGTTGATGTTTATGTTAATCACATGTTTCAGATTTAATAAGGTTAATACGAGTTATTTTAATCATATAATTGGTTCAATGCCCCCCCCCCTCTTATTTATCTTGGTGGACTTTACTTTCTAACAATTGGTATCAGAGCATCAAGTCTTTGAAGGAGAAGCTTAACAACTCAAGGAGATCCACGGTGAGTCATTTCAGAAAAGAAAGTCCTAAGTTTGATGGAGTTAACTATGATAGGTGGAAAGATAAGATGAAGACACATTTGTTATGTCTAGGGCCAAGATATTGGCTGATCACTAAGAATGAGAAAACTATCATTGAAGAAGACAAGATTGAGTATTGTACTAAAAAAGAAAGAGATCTATTAATGTGTAACATACTAGAAGCACTTTTGTCAGCTCTTCCTAAGAATGAGTACAGTAAGGTAAAATCTTTAAAAATATCTCATGAAATTTTGTTAGCTTTGGAATCCACTTTTGAAGGTGATAAGCATGCTAAGAGAATCAAATTATAAAATTGGATTTATTTATTTCAAGAGGCTAAAATGTTGGAAGATGAATCTGTTAGAAGTTATATTAGTAGAATATCAGATATTGTTGCAGGTATCAAAGCTTGTGAAGGAAATAAGGATGAAGATGAGATTATATGGAAGATCTTGACCCCAACTCCAACATTTAAGTAGACAATGCAGATGATTGAACAAGTTATACCCTGTACTGAGAAGTTTGCTAGAGAGACTCTTCTTGGAAGATTGGAAGCAGCAGAGATAAGTCTTAAAAAATCTAGAGATTTTCCCAAGATTGAGACTTATTTTAGCGCACTTCATGTTTTCCCTACTTTTTCTAGGAGTGCCAGTATCAATGGAGATTATGCTAGCAATAGAAGATCTAAATTTGAAGAAGACAAAAAGATTGAAGAAGGAATTGCCTTGCTTGTGAAAGGAGAACCAGAACTTGTAATAAAATCTTTAAATGTTGAACTTGTTAAGAATATGGTAATTTTACTTTTAAATATCCTAAGAGAGTGAATAATTTCAAGAAGAAATTTAAGCCTAGAAGGCCTAAAGAGTTTTACTATGCGAATGATGAACAATTTGAAGCTATTTAATTTTTCAAATTTTACTATGTTTTAGTAAACTGCATTTTTGAGGATCTTCGGTGCATTTCTAGGCAAAAGTGGTGCACAAAAATGCCAACTAGAAGTTGTCATTCCTGAAATTTGATTCTAGCTCTTTTGAATACCTTTCCAACGCATCACAGTTTGAAAATCGGAGCTAGGACTAGAAAGTTATGCCTTCTCCAAGTAGACCCAATTTTTATATATAGTTTTTTTAATAATTTTTGATAGTTTGAATAGTTTATTTGTAATAAATATTATGATGGCTCTTCATTTCATTTCCAAGGGATTTTGATGACCCTTGGGATCCATCAGACTTGTATAAACTCAAATATTCAAATAGAATGGATTAGTTTTTGGTTTGCAATTTGGTTCTCAATTTTTGTATTGAATTCTACAATACTGCAAGTATCACACTAGGTATTGTAATCTGGTTTCCTAAATCAGATCAGTGGTATCAGAGTGGGAACACTCCTTTATGCCAATTTACACAAGGTCTTCCTACCAAATATTAGGATTGGATAAACAAGATTTGTCAAAATACCCACCTTTGAGATGCACACGATCGAAGATGTCAGACGATGATGTTAAGAAGTTGGTCGAGGAAGCTTTAAATAAGCAACGAGAGGATATGATGAGTCAATTTTCACACCTCCTAAAGAATCAAAAACCCTCTGAATCAGAAACATCATTTCGTGGAAATACCCCTTTCAAAGTGCAGGTCAATTTTGACATCCCAAATTTTGAAGGAAAGGTTGATTCTGAAGTTGTTGATAACTAGTTATCAAAGTTGGATAGATACTTTTCTATAAATAATTTCTTAGATGCAGAAAAGATAAAATTTTCTCTCCTCAAAGATGAAACCCATGTGAAATTAGCATGGGAAACCAAAGTCACAAATAAAGAATGAGAATCATTTGCTGAAGATGGTTTTGAAATTTCTCTTGATAAGAAGCCCACATGGGGAGAATTTGTGGAATACATAAAAGAAGCTTACCTTCCAGAGGATGTATATGAACAAAAATATATAGAGTGGTAGCTTCTTTGACAAAAGAGGGATCAGTCTATTCAAGATTACACCAATACATTCCATTCACTTTCAGCAAAACTCGGTATTGAGGATTCAGAGAAGCATCGAATTTTAAAATATCAAAGTGGACTTCACAAGTATATTCAAATAGAGATGAAATTTTTGAATATTGAGACATTGGCAACTGCCTATAAATATGCTACAAAAATTGAAGATAAATTCAAGCAGCAAGGGAAGAGGGACTACTTTGCAAGCAACAAGCCAAGGGTTGAAGGTGGCAATAAATTTGTAGGAAAATAGGTGACCAAGGAACCTCATTCAAATTCATCCAAGAACACATGGTGGTCTACTAAAAAGACACAAATAGACATAGGCATGTGGTGTGAGATGCATAATTCCCCAACCCATAAAACAAAGGATTGTCAAAGTATTAAAAATTTGATGACAGAGATACGAGGAGAGGAAGCTAAACCTGAATCGTCACCAGTAAATAATTCTGAGAAAGAGGAGAATGATTCCATCATAGAAGAAAACCCATATGTCATAGTTGGAACTGCTAAAGTATTGCCCCATGAAGATGAAGAGAGACTTTTTCATTCACAGATGTGGGTTGATGGAAAGCCTCTACATTTTATTTTTGATAGCGGGAGTCAAAAGAATTTGATCTCTAGGGAGACAGTCAAAAGATTAAATCTAAAAGTGACAAGACACCCACAACCATACTCTATGGGATGGGTAAATGAGGGACAAGATATTCAAGTAAATCAACAGTGTCATTTGCCATATTCAATCAAGCCTTTCAAGGATGAAGTGATATGTGATGTAGCACCATTGGATGTATGTCATGTCTTGCTGGGGCAGCCATACATGTATCAGAGGCATGGGATGTATGAGTCCAGGCCACATAGTGTTACAATCAGGCTTGGTGGGAAGAGGTATCGAATACCAGAGGTATGTCCAACACAAACTGCTTCTTTAATTAGTGCTAAACAATGTAAACGCTTGATTGATCAAACTGGAGCTTTTGTTCTACTCATGATTCACCCTGAACAAACAAAGTCAGTTGTTCTTAATACACATGCTAAGGTAATAGAAAATAAACAAAATCAGATGGATAAAATTTTGAAAGAATATCATAGTCTTTTTAAACCACTAGTGGGAGTACCAACACACTGTCAAGTGAAGCACTCTATTGATTTAATCCCAGGCACACCCACCGCTACCACATGAGCTAATATATAGGAGGCTAGTTTTGGAAAATGATGAGATTAAGAGACAAATTCAGGAGTTTATTCAGAAAGGACACATTCATCCAAGTGCTTCACCTTGTCGAAGTCCAATTGTCCTTGCTAAAAAGAAAGATGGGACATGGAGGCTTTGTATTGATTATAGAGCATTAAACAAAATCTCTATTAAAAATAGATATCCAATCCCTTGAATTGATGATTTGCTGGACCAACTTAGGGGGGCTAATTTCTTTACAAAAATTGACCTGAAGTTTGGATACCACCAAGTACCAATTGATCTAGTAGATGTGTGGAAGACTGCATTTAAATCTAAGGAAGGTTTGTTTGAATGGTTGGTCATGCCTTTTGGCCTAACAAATGCCCTAGCCACATTTATGAGATTGATGAATGATATGCTTAGACCATTCATTGATTCTTTTGTGGTTGTTTATTTGGATGACATACTCATCTTTAGCAGAACTTGGTTTGAGCATTTGCAAGATGTTGAACAAGTTCTTTCAACTTTGCAAAAACACAAACTTTATGCCAACATTGAGAAGTATTCTTTTGGTATGCAAATTATTCAATACTTAGGGTATATCATTGATACTAAGGGTGTTCATGTTGATTCAAAAAAGATTCAAATAATCTGAGATTGGCCATTCCCTAAAAATTTCACAGAGCTTCGCAGCTTCTTGGGCTTAGCCAACTTCTATTGCAGATTTGTGTTTGGTTTCTCACACATATCATGGCCTCTTAATCGATCACTAAGGGGTGGAGCACAAGAAAAAATTTAGTGGATAGAGGCTAAGCAATAAGCATTTGAGGATTTAAAGAAAAGACTATGTTCAGCACCAGTATTGGTCCTTCCAGATCTACACCAAACATTTGAGATAGAAACAGATGCATCTGATTATGCTCTTGGTGCTATACTCATGCAACATGGGCATCTTGTTTCCTATCACAGTGAAACTTTTTCTGATATAGTACGTAGGTACCCCACCTATGATAAGGAGTTGTATGCCATTTTTCAATCCTGCAAACAATGGAAACACTATATACTGGGAAAGGAAACTATTATACATATAGACCATAAACCACTTCAATTCTTACAAACACAAGGGAAGCTGCAGAATGATAGACATCAATGGTGGTCAGCCTATCTACAACAATTTCACCTCAACATTCATCATAAAAAAGAAAGCAGTAACAAGGTGGCAGATTGTTTGAGTAGGCCTCTAATTGCAAGTTGAAAATAGTGTCAGATTCATGTGGTCATCAATCATCAACTTGGGAATGACCAAATGGTACTGACCCTGATTTTGCTAACATCTATGGTAATTTGGTAGAAGGAAAGTATGTCCCTGATTTTCACTTGCAGGATGGGTTGCTTTGCCATAATGGTCACATATGTGTACCCACTGAGGAATGGAAGAAAATGATATGGGAAGCTCACTACAGTCATATTGTATGACATTTTGGTATTGGTAAGAGTACTGCTATCCTTCAAAAGTATTTCTATTGGCCAAAAATGAAGCAGGATATCATTTCACATATACAAGCTTGTGCAGCCTGTGCAATTGCAAAGCCCAAAAACTATAAGTTGGGTCTATACTTACCATTACCTATTCTTGATAAGCCATGGCAATCTGTTTTAATGGATTTTATGTCTAGACTTCCAACTACCAAGCATGGGCATGATTGTGTATATGTTTTGGTAGATAGGTTTTCTAAAATGGCTATCATGGTGGCATGTAAAAAGATGATTTCTACAGAAGATACTAGCAAGCTATTTTTTGAACATGTTTGGGTTCATTTTGGTTTTCCAAAAACTAGTATTTCTGATAGGGATAGCAGGTTCATCAGCAAATTTTGGTCTGCACTATGGGCTAAAATGGACACCAAGTTGACAAAGTCCACAACATTCCATCTCCAAACAGATGGGCAGACAGAAGTGGTGAATCGAATGATTATTCATATTTTACAGATGTATCATTCCAAACATCCTCACACATGGGATGAAAGCTTACCCTATGTGCAACATAGCTACAACCGTGCACTCCATAGTAATACAGGGCACAGTCCATTTGAGGTTTCTCTTGGTTACCAACCATTGGCACCTATGGATGTAGCAATACCATCTCTATAATCTAATAGTCCATAGAATGGTGACAAGGAGATAGATAAAGTAGAAAAATTCATTGATAACATTAGACACCTCCAACAACAAGTTCATGAGATCTTGGAGCAAAGTAATCAGAAGTATAAGGAAAGGCATGATAAACATAGAACTCCTCATAAGTCTCAGATTGGTGACAAGGTATGGTTACATCTTCAGAAAGAGCGCCTCCATGGACCAAATAGGAAGCTTTGTCCTCTTCATTATGGTCCATATACTATTGTGAAACAAGTTGGTGAGAATGCTTTTGAACTTAATTTGCCATCATTTTTGGGACTGCATCCAGTTTTCAATGTAGAATTGTTGAGACCCTATTTTCCTCCTTTGTTGGATATTTCCTAAGCTACTGAATGCATTCAAGCTGTAGAGTTAAATCCATCTACTACTGTTCCAGTCCAATGTGACCATGTTACTGAAGTCATTTTAAAGATTTTGAGAAATCAGAATATTCCTCTGTATCGGGTGGTTTGAGCTGGCCAGCATTCTCATCAAGGCAAATGGTTTACTAAGGAACAAATTGAAGAACAATTTCCTCATTTGTTGTAGTAGATTAGTGCAATGGGGCCCACTACCTCTCAAGGGGGGAGGAATGCTCAAGATTAAATTGGGAAAAAAACTAAAATTTAATTTTTCAAATTTTACTATGTTTTAGTAAACTACATTTTTGAGGGTCTTCGGTGTATTTCTGGGAAAAAGTAGTGCATGGAAATGCCAACTAGTAGTTGTAATTTCCAAAATTTGACTCTAGCTCTTTTGAATACCTTTCCAATGCATCAAACAGTTCACAAATCGGAGCTAGGACTAGAAAATTATGCCTTCTCCAAGTAGACCCAATTTTTATATATAGTTTTTTGATAATTTTTGATAGTTTGAATAGTTTATTTGTAATAAATATTATGATGGCTCTTCATTTCATTTCCAAGGGATTTTGATGACCCTTGGGATCCATCAGACTTGTATAAACTCAAATATTCAAATAGAATGGATCAATTTTTGGTTTGCAATCTAGTTCTCAATTTTCGTATTGAATTCTACAATATTGCAGGTATCACACCAAGTATTGTAATCTGGTTTCATAAATTAGATCACTAGTATGGAGAAATTATTAAGTGATAATGATAATGAAAGTGATGACATAGGATTTGTTGCAATAAAAGAAGAAAATCCTAAAAAATAAGTCAAAGAAGAAAAAGCTTTGGTGTCACAAGTTGAAAAGAAAATAGATTGGATCATAGATAGTGGTTGTTCACATCATATGACTAGTGATATGAATAAGTTTGTCAAGTTTAACAACTATGATGGAGGAATCGTTAGATTTGGAAACAATGCACCCTGTCGCATAAAAGGAATAGGATTTATTACTCTTGATGGAAAGACTAACACTGATGATGTTTAATTTGTAGATGGGTTGAAACATAATCTTTTAAGTGTTGGATAGCTATTTGATAAGGGATATCAGGTATGGTTTGAATAAAAGACTTGTATTATCAAGGATAAGGATTGTAAGATGATTGGTATGGGAACAAGAACTAGAGGTAATGTTTTTTAGTTGAATCCTACTGAGATGACATGTTTGATTGCTAAATTTGACGACTGTTGGTTGTGGCACAAAATTTTTTGTCACATAAAATTTGATAACATTTTGAAAGCAAGCACTATATTTGAAGTAAGAGATTTGTCTAAGATTGTGAAACCTGCTAACATGGTATGCAAGGAGTGTGTTATGGAAAAGAAGAAGAGAAGTTCTTTTCCTGACAAGAACTTCACCACAACATCAAAATTGGAGATTGTTCATATAGATTTGAGTGGTCCTACAAGAACAAGAGGAGTCTATGGTGAAATGCATTTCATGATTCTTGTTGATGATTTTACTAGGATGATGTGGGTAGCATTTCTTAAAAAGAAAAGTCAAAAGCATTTGAAAAGTTTAGATTGCTTAAAAATAGAGTTGAGAATGAATTGGGAATGAAGATTAAATGTCTAAGATCTGATAGAGGTGGATAATTTACTTCAAATGAGTTTAACACTTTTTGTGAAGTGAATGGCATTAAGAGACAGCTTTCAGCCCCTAAAACACTCGAGCAAAATGGTATTGATGAAAGAAGAAATAGGTCTGTAATTGAGGCAGCAAGAGCTATGTTGTTTCAGAATGATGTAGTGAAGATATTTTTGAGAGAAGCAGTAAATACAACAGTGTATACAATGAATAGAGTGCAGATCGGAGAAGATACAAACAAGACTCCTTATGAATTATGGTTGGACATGCACAATCAATAAAATACTTCATAATCTTTGGAAATAAGTGCTACATTAAAAGATATGATGACATTGATAAGTTTGATCCAAGAAGTGATCAAGGTATGTTCCTATGTTATTCATTCAAAAATCAAAGCTTATAGATGTTTTACTTAGAGGACTAAGACTATTGTTGAAAGTGCAAATGTTTAAGTGGATGAAAAGTTTAGAATTCAGGAAAGACTACTTGATTATGATTCAGATAAAGAATTTTATCCTAAAACTAATCAAGAGAATGTTGAGTTGTTTAATGAAACTAACAATGATTTGTAGAATGAGATTCAAGATGAGAAACAAAGAGAAGAATCAAGATCTAAACCTATAATTGAAGCAAGAGTTGAAACAGTAACACCAAACAAGAATTTGATAAAGAATCACACTGTTGATCAAATTATTGGGAGAAAATACAAAGGAGTTATGACAAGAAGTAAGATACATGAAGAATTGTGTTTGATTTCTCAAATTGAACCTAAGAATACTGATGAAGCCTGGAAGAATGATCATTGGATTCAAGCAATGAAAGAATACTTGGATCAGATCAAGAAGAATAACACTTGGGAATTGGTCCCCAGACCTAAGGACAAAAATGTTATTGAAACTAAATGGGTTTTCATAAACAAGATGAATGAACAAGGTGAAGTTGTATGAAACAAAGAAAGACTGGTATTTAAAGGATGCTCACAGCAAGAAGGTATAGCTTATGAAGAAACGGTTGCACCTGTAGCAAGAATTTAAGTAGTAAGGATGTTCTTGACTTATGTAGCTCATAATAAATTCAAAGTGTATCATATGGATGTGAAGTCAACATTTCTAAATGGTGAATTTGAAGAAGAAGTCTACACTGAGAAGCCTGATGGTTTTCCTTTGACTCAAGAAGGAGATATGGTCTACAAGTTGAACAAAGCACTATATGGATTAAAGAAAGTACCTAGAACTTGGTATGCAAGGTTGGATAAATACTTGGCAAAATTAGGATTTACTAAAGGCACCGCAGATAGTAACTTATATCTAAAAGAAATTGTGAATGGTCTATTAATTGTTGTTATTTTTGTGGATGATGTAATCTTTGCAAGTGAGGATAAAGCAAGTGATAAATTTGTTGATGAAATGAAAAAGGAATTTGAGATGAGCATGATTGGTGAAATGAAAATTTTCTTGGGTTTGCAGATTGTGTAGAACAGTGATAGTATTTTCTTATCTCAAACTAAGTATCTGAAAGACTTATTGCAAAGATTTGGCTTGGAAAATTGTAAGCATGTTGGTGCACCTATGGCAACTGGTCATAAGTTATCTAGAAAAGATGAGACACTTGCAATTGAATAAAGAAAGTACAGATCTATGATTGGAGGTTTGCAATATCTAACTTATACAAGACCAAATATAGCTAATGCAGTTGGAATTGTTGTGAGATTTCAAGATGATCCTAAGGAATCACATTATGTAGCAGTGAAGAGGATATTCAGATATTTGAAAGGTACAACTAATTTTGGGTTGTGGTATGAAGAATCAAATAACTTTAACCTATGTGCATATATATATGTGGATTGGGGAGGTAGTATGGATAATAAAAATGAGTACAAGTGGTGGAGCATTTTTTCTTGGAGGAAGACTAGTTTCTTGGCTAAGAAAGAAACAAAATTGTATCTCACAAAGTGCAGCAGAAGCAGAGTATGTAGCAATAGAAAATAATTGTAATCAGATAATATGGATGAAAAAAATGTTGAAGGATATTAGAATTGAGTTTAATGAACCTTTTATCATACATTCTGATAACACAAGTATAGTGAGCATGTCTAAGAATCTCATGTTACATTAAAAAAAACATATAGAGATAAAGTATCATGTTGTGAGAGAGAAGGTTGCAGAGAAGGAAGTTAGACTTGAGTGTATTAGCACAAAGGAGCAGATAGAAGATATTTTTACAAAGCCTTTACCCAAGGATACATTTGAGTATTTGAGAGGTATTCTTGGGGTTATGCCTTAGCCTACTTTTGAGTAGTGATGCAAAAAGTGCATCGGTCTAGTAGTACAGAGCACTATGTTTTATCTAGACTATAAGTTGATGCTTCCTCTATGGGGGAGTATCTTTGTTTGAGCTGAGTCATGAAGGACTCTTGGTAAGAGGTATTTTCAAATAGTGTCTTTGGACACTTGAGCTGGTTAGAACTATTGAGAAATGAGATTGAATTGACATAATGATGCCTTTGTCATTCATGTCAATGAGGGAGAAGAACACATGGAAAAACATCTCCTAGAAATGTATGAGAGAATGTGTAAGAGAAGTGAGCATACAGAGTGAGACAGAAGTGATTGATGAAGAGGATTTGAAAAGTCAAGAGCAATAGAGTTACATTTTGGTATTCATGGAACTTCCAGATGTTTTTCATCTATATTGCCATCAATGCCGAAGGGGGAGATTGTTAGCATGAATGCTGAATATATCCTATGGGGGATTATTCTAGCATTACCGGAGTGGTCACATGTTGCATTCATGATTGTGTTTGTCATTGATGTCAACATATTGTTTATACTAAAGATTGACAAAGTAGCAGATAGATTTTAAGTTAGTGTACATAGTGGATTGCAGATGTGGTCATGTGTAGTTCAGGACATGTTTTTCATAGTTTCCTAATGAGATGGTCAAGAGCGCGTATAGAAAGTCAAAGAATGGTGACAGTTATAAGAGATCTAGTGAAGATGGTATTCTGCCAGAGTTCCTAAGAAGCACTTTGTGAGGATTGGATTATATCTCCTAACAGGGATAGAATCTGGACAAGCAAAGTTATACAAAGGTTGAAGACATTGTGAAGGTGATCTGGATAAGTTAGCATAGTCAGAGGTTGCACGTGTGAAGGTTTATTGAGTTTATGAGCTGACGGTGTTATGTAATTATGACATTAATATGTAACATATATTGTTTTATATTTTGTAATATTGGGTGTGGTATAAAGGAATTGGATGACTCAATTATGAAATATTGGGTGCGGTATAAAGGAAGGATTGTTTCCTTAATTGTATGTAAGATTTTGTAAGAAATATAAGTTGTGAAGTGTGAATAATGTGAGTAAGTGATCTGAGGGATTATTATGTGATGTGAAATTTACAGACCTGGTATTGAGATCTAGAAAGTATCTGGTGCGGTAGAGGCATGGTCAATGGAGAAAAGAAAAATTTGTTGAGATTAGTTACATTTGGTATTATTATGTTTTGGATAATACATAGATCAGTTAGATAGTGAGTTCAATGTTCTTTCCCTTGAAGTTGTTTGGACAGTGGGTCCTTCTACCTTCCACAACTCCTAACAAGGTTGGAATCTCCTCACAGCGATTCAAAGTCTCCTCACAGGGACTAATATGTACTGAATGTATTTCATATAATCCTAACAGGGTCCATCCTCTCACAAGGAACTTTTATATTAGTACATATTTTGTGGGTACCATCTCCACCAAGGTTACTCTCTAATCAAGAGGTTCCCTAGTTAACAATTCTGGTGTCATTGTGTATGATTATCATTTTATGGTTGATTTTTATGTTAATCACATTTTTTAGATTTAATAAGGTTAATAAGACTTGTTTTAATCAGATAACTGATTCACCCCTAGTGTAGGAGCACCAAGGTCAAGCGCAAAGCCATGGAGGTACACCAGGGTCACTGATAGGCCTTGGATGGATGTGAAGGAAAAACATGACCAACTTGGGTCATTTGATTGTAATAAAACCATATTTGATCATTTTATGTGTTCTTTGTAATGATTGATAATCCTTTATAAAGGATCATGCTATGTAATCCTTAATGGCATTAATGAGATTAGAATGCACCTAGGGGTCACTAAGGGTGATTTGGTTTATCCTAGGTTAGTTGGATGGGTTAAGGATCTATAAGGTCAATTATATTTGTAAAATGGCCTATAGAGCCATAAAAAATCATGTAAATGCACCTAGAGTGCTAAATGTGAAATTTGCCTAAATATGGAAAAATAAGGCCCGGTGAAGCTTGTAGGAGAGTTTTAGAAGGTTTAAGGTGTTTAAGGGTGTGATAAACCTTTAAAAAGGTTAAGGAAATAATATAAATGCTTAAGAGGCAAGAGGTTGTCGAAGTTAACAACTAGTTGTCAACTAGACAACAAAACATAATAAAAAACTAAAAGGTAGCAGTCCTTATAACTGACTATTTACGGTTTGCAGGGGTAACCGGCCTTAGTAAGGCTTATTCGATGGAGTGTAGGTGTTTTTTTTGTTAGGAATAAGGTGTCTCAACCTTGGATAATTCCTATTCTTATTATTTGTTTTGTAAATGTATTTTTTGCAAATAATGTAATTAAGTGTGAGTGTACATGTCTAGTTGGCATGTTGATGTGTCACTCCACTTGATGTGTCGGCATCTTGTGCGTAAGGAGATCATGACTGAAATAGTCATGATGGATTCCTATGATGTGTAAGAACTATTTAAGGAATGTGCTATGATAGGTGTAAGAGCATCTCATGACTTGGGCCTATTTGGGCACCCAAGAAGAAGTGGTTGGTGTGTGTAAGAGAATATGCCAAAAATAGGTTGGTATGATAGATTCTCTTACACTTCTCTTGTGACCATTATTTTTGGTGGATTCTATGACAAGCTGTCATAGTCTATTCTAGGGATGGATGCCTATTCTTGGGATTGCATGTAACAACTGTGTACATGTGGCTTTGTGCATGGGTCTTGGTGGTTGTGCCTATTTTTGGGTCCAGAGGAGTCTATATATATGATGTTGCTCCTATGGGAGAGATATAACAAAAATTTAAGTCTTGTTGGCTTTGTCTCTCATTTCCTGAAAGAACTTGCATTGCAAGTGTATTGTAATATTTGTGTTGAAGATAATACATTGTGCAAGTTTTGGAGTGCTGGGGTTTTTTACCGAAATGTTTTCCCTAGGGTATATCATTGTGTCATTCTCTATTTTTTTGTATGTATGGTATGTGGTTGCAATATCTTTGTTAAAGTAGTTAACGAATCTGAAATTGTAAGGATTTATAAGAATTTTCACAATACTCTCCTATAGAGATTAGCATAGGAAGCTATTTTCGCACCTGAGTTTCCTTACATTTTTTAGAGAGACAGGATTAAGGAGAGATTGGAGGGGAAATTGGTCTCAAAGAAACAATGTAAAATATGTTTTGATGCAATAAAATGTTAATTTGTTTACAAAATTCCCTATCACTTCCTATGAGGGTACAGTCCTCCCTTTGGGTGTCTAAATCTCTTCTCTTATTGCAAATATTAATTGATATGGATAGTATTAATGTTTTAGTTAACTACTACATTGATTGGGATTGACTTGTGAAGATTTTGAAGTGTGTATACCCTATTTTTACATTGATTATTCATGTATAGAGACATTGGTATTAGTCATTTTGCTTTGAAGAAATGATGGTCTTGAGTGTTCCCACACTACCATGGATGGTAGAGGATGTAGGAAGGGATGTTTCCATGTATTGAATTCTTTCCAATGTTTTTTATGCAGGGTATGCAGGGGATGGAAGTGTTTGATCTCAGATTGATGAGATTTATTGATTGAAGGGTCACTTAACATGGGACCAGTCATGGTTTAGGAGATTGGTTCATTAGAGAACCACTTTTTATGGTTTGGATGGTCATGTTATGGCCAAGGGATTTTTTGGGTCCACTAAGTGGGTCTAGAAGTTGGTGGAGGTGTTAGATTGGAGAAGCCCTAGGTGTGAAGACCTAAAATAGAATGTTTTGTTGTTGGGGTGTTAAAACTTATTGGATCATCTTGAAAAGTTGAAAATCCTTGGATTGGGATGGTATCTAGACTCTATGTATGGGTTAGGAAGTTTGTATGGACATGAAAATAGGTGTTACTTTATATTTGGAGACCTATTGGAGGGGTGAAATCTTGTACACTGATAGTTGTTTGTATAGATGGTCCAAAGGAGTCATAGTTAGTTTTAGAATATGTTGTGTAACTCCAAAAAGGGTATCTAGTTATGGAATTTTTTTTCCTAGTGTTTTAGTAATTTTTTGAGAAAACCTTGAAAAACTGACCAGGCAAGGCTACAAGGGAAATAGGCCTAGTTTGGTAACTAGTTTGGGTTTTGGGCGTTGATGGAGTTTCTTGGATGATTAAACTAATTGGATGAGGGACATTGAAGATGTTTAAATAATGTATAGTGAGTGGTGGCTTCATAAGTCTTTTATGCACTCTAATTTGGTGAAGCTTGCATTGGATCAAAGGGAATGATCCTAGAGAAGGCCTAGTTGGTCTTGTGTTTAGATAACTCATGAAGTCCCTCAACTTGTAGACCAAGTCCACATCCCACCTCTGCATTAGATTAGTATCAGAGCTTAGGAGAATCCTACGCTAATAAGTGGAAGAAGAATCCTTTTAAGGTCACTTGTACGTTGGTTCCTTTGTTGAAGCCTTAGAGTGCCCATTCCATCCTTGTGTGTCCCAGAGTTGAAAGGTGTATCAAAGGTGTCAAAAGGATTCTCGAAGAGTGTGAATATGTACTTGACTAAATCTGAAAGGGATTTTTACAATGCTCTCAAGGGGTACATGGAAGATGAGAGGAAGAGAGACCAAGCAAAGAAGGAAAGACAAGAAGCCAAGAGGAGGCAAGAAGAAGAAAGATGGAGGAGTCTTGAAGAGGATTTTGAAGAGAACTAGAAGAAGTGGGAGAGGATAGCCTCACTTCTTGAAAAAATAGCATATGATGAAGAGGAGGAAGTGCAACTGATAGCACTTAAAGTTGTGGAAGAACCTTGTGGCAAAGAGATTCCTAAAACTGAATCAGAGATTGAAGAGAAGGTTGTTGATGAAGGCAACATGGAATCAAGTCTTGAGAGGCTTGAAAGTGGTGAAATTTTTTAGGTAGGGGAAGAATTGATACCCTTGATGATGGATGAAAATGATGAGAAGCATGATATCATGGTTAATGGGGCAGCCAAAATTACTTGTGAGATGTTGATAGGCCTAGGTGAAGGGCATGAAGAAGGTCAACAAGTGGAGGAAGTAGGTGAGGAAGGACCTAACTGTGGGGTCATTGGTGAGGCTGAGAAGGTAACCATGAAGGCTGGAGAAGATGCTGAATTTCTAGAGGAGAGGCATGGTGTGCAAGGTGCATTGGTCTCAAGGGGACAAGAGACTAAGTTTGAAGACAATGAAGATTTGAAAGTTGGAGAAATGGTCTTATGGAGTGAGACTAATGATGAAATGAAGAATGATGATCAGATTGTGGTCTACATTTTTACCATGGGAGGAAAACTGATAACAAGGAAGCAAGGTTGCATTTTGGAGTAGCCATATGTAAGGATGTTGTGGTTCCTTGGTCGTGATCTTTTCAAACCAAGGGTGAAGATCAAATTATTTTTGCTAACATGTTTGTGTTTGCAGGCTTTCCAAGAGGACTTGGAAATTTTTCAAGTT
The DNA here is from genome assembly GCA_027943335.1 of Chamaecyparis obtusa. Classification (NCBI taxonomy): domain Eukaryota; kingdom Viridiplantae; phylum Streptophyta; class Pinopsida; order Cupressales; family Cupressaceae; genus Chamaecyparis; species Chamaecyparis obtusa. Next base: position 2,441,731 of record BSBK01007131.1, read on the forward strand.
GAGGAGTATGGTGCAGGAGCACCAAGGTCAGGGGAAAAGCCATGGAGGTACACCAGGGTCATTAACAGGCCTTGGATAGATGTGAAGAAAAAACATGACCAACTTGGGTCATTTGATAGTAATAAGACCATATTCAATCATTTGATATGTTCTTTGTAATGATTGATAATATGTGTAAAGGATCATGCTATGTAAGCCTTAATGGCATTAATGAGATTAGAATGCACCTAGGGGTCACTAAGGGTGATTTTGTTGATCCTAGGTTAGTTGGTTGGTTTAAGGACCTATAAGGTCAATAATGTTTTTAAAATGGCCTAAAGAGCCATAAAAAATGATGTAAATGCACCTAGAGTGTTAAATGTGAAGTTTGCCTAAATATGGCAAAATAAGGCCTAGTGAGGTTTGTAGGAGGGTTTTAGAAGGTTTAAGGTGTTTAAAGGTGTGATAAACCTTTAAAAAGTTTAAGGAAATGATATAAATTCCTAAGAGGTAAGAGGTTATTGAAGTTTACAATTGGTTGTCAACTAGACAACAAAACATAATAAAAAACTAAAAGGTAACAGTCCTTGTAACTGACTGTTTACGGTTTGCAGGGGTAACCAGCCTTAGTAAGGCTTATTAGATGGAGTTTAGGTGTGTGTTTTAGAAAGATAGGAATAAGGAGAGATTGGAGGGGAGTTTGGTGTCAAAGAAACAATGTAAAATATGTTTTGATGCAATAAAATGTAAATTGTTTGCAAAATTCCCTGTCATTGACTGAGCGTACAATCCTCCCTTTGGGTGTCTAAATCTCTTCTCTTGTTGCAGATATGAATTGATATGGATAGTATTAATGTTTTAGTTAATTACTACATTGATTGGGATTGACTTGTGAATATTTTGAAGTGTGTAGACCCTATTTTTACATTGATTATTCCTGTACAGAGACATTGGTATCAGTCATTTTGCTCTGAAGCAATGATGGTCTTGAGTGTTCCCACACTACCATGGATGGTAGAGGATGTAGGAAGGGATGTTTCCATTTATTGAATGATTTCCAATTTTTTTTATGTAGGGTATGCAGGGGATGGAAGTGTTTGATGTAGTGCCCTCCAATAGTTTGTTTTTTTTAATCTTTGCCAAACTCTTTTAGGCCACTTTTATGTGTGTGTTGGTTATTTCAGTGATATTTGGAGTATTAATTTGATTAAATATGAACCTTGGATTATGTGTTATATCATGTGTTTTCAATTAGATGAATATGGTTATTTTCATCTCAATTTAAATGCTTATGATGATGTATACGTTATGGTTATATTTTGATGATAATTTATATGTTAGGATGTTATTTGCATTTATGGTGTTACTAACCCCATACTTGGATGTGTATGGTTGGCATGCATGTTTTATGTTTCTATTTGATGTGCTTGATGTGGTTGAGGGGTGGAGTCATAGTTACTTACTTGCGAGATCCACACGATCGACCAATCACCACCATTGTCTATTATATATCTAGACATGTATGTACATGCTTATCTTTTATGCATGATTTTAGGTACCGGGCATCGACTTCCCTGAATTGTCAGGATGAGCATGTCCTATCGCAATATCTCAAATGGTAAGAGAGGGGAGATAACACACAGGTCCAAACCTCAACCCAAGCCAATATTGTCCTAAATTAGGGGACAAGTTTCTGATTGAGTTCCCTATCTGAATGCGTCAAGGTGACGTAAATTCGTGAACCCTTTCTTGGTGTTTTCTTATTATGGAGTTAGTTGATTTTCATTTTTTGGGAGTCAAGTGTGTTTGCTTGTGTGAATTATTTGATTTAAATAATTAATTAGGAGTAATTTTGGTATTGGAATAAGTTATATTTTATGATGTGGAAATATTTGATATAAAGAATATTTAATTATTAAGGTTTATTAGATACCTTTGATCAAATTAAAAGATTTAAATTTGGAATATAAGGATTTAATTATTTATTAAAGATTAATATGAATTAATGGCAGGGTAAAAGTACAAACCTGTGTCACACTTCTATAAAGGAAAAGGACGACAACATGCAAATTTTTCAACTTTAACGACATAAAAGTGGCATTTGTGTTTAGAATTTGAAGATAATGTAAACTAATGAAATGTGGAAAATTTGATGAAGTTTATGGTTATAATTTTTTTTTAAAAAATTGAACAAAAATTGACATAGTTTTTAATTTTTGAAGTCCATTTTTTTATTGCTGAAATATGCTGAAAATCTAGGGTCTAGTTCCCACCAAAAAAACTATATGCAAATAATCTTTTTTTCCTCTAATTTCAGAATATGTTTTAGATGACATGTATAGCTAGTGCATAAAAAAAGAAAGATTGGATTTCGATATATATTTTTTCTATTATAACTATCCAAAGTCGGTGTTACCCGAAATAAACAGTTTTTTGTTGCCACCAAATTTTCCCTATCAAATCTACACCATTAAAAAAATATTATATATTCTTGAAGAGGACTCTCTCATCTAGTGTTAAATATAAGTTTTAAATTTTTCTGACATGCTTTTTTTTTATTTTCTTCGAACGAGAGTGTTCTTAAATGTTAAAATACCTACTTGAAGTATTTTTAACTTATAATATATTATATGAAATCAAAAAATAATAAAAATTACATGACCATAATCTTGACTCCAAGCTCTACAAAAGGGTATTTTTAGATTTTACAAAAAGTTAAATTTTGACAGAGAATTCAAATCCAGAAGTGAGAACTTCTAAGACTCACCTTTTTTTTCTTATTTGGCTACCACATGGGATAACACTTAGATAGGTTCGGCCAGAACAGGTTCGGTCAAAATTGTGGGTGACCAAACATAGTCCCGTGCATGAGCCACCCAAGCCATTTTTGGGGTTTATATTTTTCATGGAATGGTTTTGGCCGGAACCCCCCTGCCACATCGCACCTCATGTGCGCCACGTATGTCCAGTCGAAACCGGTCCAGCCAAACCTGTTTCGGCCAGAACCATTAAAAATGTCCTCTATTGTGACACAACTATGTACTTTTACCTAGTATAGTTGATTTATTTAATATTGTAATTTAGTAGTTTGCATAGTTAAATTTATGCTAAAGTATTTATTGTTTAATTAAATAATTGAAATACAATTTAGTTGCACTTTTGATTTAAAAGTGAAATTGGAATTATAATTAAAAGTTGAGTTCAAGTTTTATTTTAAAAGTGCATTATTTTATTGAGTTATTTTATCATGCAACTAGGGAGATAGAGTTGAGTTCTGCTTTTGAGTTTGCATGTTTTGGAAACCCTAGGAGGGATAGATTTTCTTTATGTAGGGATTTTGGGTATTATTTTCATTACGTCTATCAGGTTTTGGAGGAGCTCTAGAAGAGTTGAGAGATTTTTGTGAAAGCTTGTTTTGGTGGGCATAGTTTCAAGATTGTTGGGAAGCTTGGATTTGAACGTTGAATTTGGTCTTTCTTGGCTTTGTGGATTCAGGCATTGGTTAAGGTAGGGTTTGAAAACCCTCATTTTATTTACAGATCCTCTTTTGAAAAGATTGTTTACTCCGTGTCTGAGATTGCATATGATTGTTTTGAAATTTGCTTCTATTTTAGTGTTGGGTTTGTTGTTGTGAAAATTGAATTGAATTGATGTTAGATAGAAATGGTATTTCATTTTGGGTATTTGAAAACCCTAGAATAAATCGTAATAAGATTATTTTATTTTCTTCTCAATATGTTGCAGAAGTTTATTTTTAGGAATTGCATGTAAAATTGGAAATCAATAGATGTTATTTTGTCAAAAAAAATCCTAGTTTTGATTAAAGAAAATCAAATTATAATTATTTTGTTTGCATATTTTAATGTTGAGGGTTTAGATTTAAATATGCTATTTAATTTTAATTTAAAATATATATGTATTTTAATTCCCTGCCTGTCCCAGAATTAATTTCTGGTGTAATGATCTTTTAAAAAAAAATCTAAAAAAAAATATTGTTTTGTTAATTAAAAATAAAGTTTCCAGAATATTGTTTGAAGAGATTGTTTTTATTTTTTTTTAAAAGTTAATGAAAAAAAAATTAAATAATATATGTGAGGGGAGGTGGACCTAACCCCCTCCCCCTTGAGCCATGTGGTAGCCCGTGGGGCCGTGTGCAGCCCCTAAGGGGACTAATGCATAGGTCCCTCGTGGACTGTCGTGCACAGTCCCTAGGGACTGTCACAGCAACCCACTAGGCCCTATTGTGCGCGGTCCAAAGGGACTACCACGACAGCCCAAGGGACTATCGTACGCAGTCCTTGGGATTGTGGTAGCAAGACGTGGGTCCCCCCTTGCAGTTTGTTTTCTAAAATTTATAAAAAAAAAATTTAAAAAAAAATTATTAAAATTTATTAATTGTCTTTTAAATTTTTAATAATGGTTATTTTTAAATTGGTTTATTTACTTTAATTTAATTTTAAATTCATTTTAATTTTAAATTAGGTTATTTAGTAATTAATTTACTTTAATTTTTAGCTTGTTAATTTATAATTAATAATATTAGTTATGATATTAATTGATATTTATGTGTTATGGGTATTTAGTTAATGATTTTCTTTTGTCTACTTTAAAATTGAGAGGATGTGGTTTCGGGATAAGAATTTTCTATTGTTACTTTCACAATGGTGGTTGGAATGCCCACAACAGGAGGGTTTTAAAATGTTTAAGCTCTTCAAGAAATTATGTTTTCTGAAAATTAAGATCAAAGAATGGAACCATCAATGTTTTGGAAATATTTTTGCAGAAAAAGCTTCTATCCAGGGCCAGCTGGAGTGGAATGATCACATTCTTCATAATGGGCTCTCAGCAAGTTTTTGAGATTCATAAAGATTTAAAGGAAAGACTTGAAGAGGTCCTTCTTAGGGAGGAGGCATACTGGAGACATCATTCTAGGGAACTCTGGCTTAGAGAGGGGGATAGAAATACCAGATTTTTTCACAATTCAGCTAAAATAAGGAGGCAAAAAAATGCCATCTTTCAGATCCAAGATGCTAATGTTTACTTGCTGAAATCGGAAGAGGACATTCAGAATGAGGCAATTCATTTTTTCCAAGACCTTTTGGCCAAGCCATTAGGGGCCACTCATGATTCTTATAAGCCTAACTATCTGCATTTCATTCCTCCTTTAGTGTCTTCAGAAGATAATGAATGCCTATTACAACCATTTACTCTAGAGGAGATTAGAACATCAATTTTTTCTATGGGTCCTGATAAGGCTCTAGGTCTGGATGGCCTTACTCCTTTTTTCTTCCAAAAATGTTGGGATTTTATGGGCCAGGATATCCTCCAAGCAATTGAAGAGTCGAGGATCCACTCTTGTATGTTTAAACCATTTAACAACACCTTCCTCACCCTTATCCCAAAATGTTCTTCTCCAACCACTTTTGCAGATTATAGACCAATTTCATTGTGCAATACTATCTACAAAATCATCACTAAATCCATGGCATCACTATTGGGAAAGATCATCCCTAAGATAATCTCTGATCAACAGGGGGGCTTTGTTCCGGGAAAGGATACGGTGGAAGGGGCTTTAATTGCACATGAAGTCTTACACTCAGTGAAATCTCAAAGCCTTCAATTGATGGTTCTTAAGCTAGATATGATGAAGGCCTATGACAGGGTCAGCTGGTCTTTTCTTCGATTGATTATGAGTAAGATGGATTTCCATAAAAAAATGGATTAAATGGATCCTGGTATGTGTTTGGGGGGCCAAATTCTCAGTTTTAATTAATGGCTATCCATGTGGTTTTTTTTTAGCCTCCCAAGGAGTGAGGTAGGGAGATTCCTTGTCTCCTTTCTTGTTTATTATCATGGCAGAGGGTCTCAGCAGATTGATCTCTTACAAGAACTCCCAAGGTTTATGGGCTAGTATTTCTCTTCACCAATCTAGCATCTTAGTTACCCACACCTTGTTCGCTGATGACTCTTTTTTATTTGGATATAGTTCTATAGCTGAAGCAAGGGTAATTAAGGATACTTTAGAAGAATATTGCTTGGTGTTGGGTCAGAAGGTTAGCATCCCCAAGTCTAAAGTTTTTTTCTTCAACACTCCTCCGAGGATTCAGGATGCAATCGATAACTTGCTGGGTTTTCAAGTAGCTCTTCCTCCTAGTTCTTACTTGGGTATCCCATTCTTTCAAGGGCCATGCAAGTCATCTTTCTGGGATAAGATTTGTCGAGGAATTGCTAATAGGATTTCCTCCTGGAAGGCTCGGTGGCTATCTTTTGCAGGCAGAATCTTGCTTGTCAAATCGGTCTTAGATCTTCTATTCCAAACTATGTTATGTCAGTATTATTTGCTCCCAAGGTAGTTATGGACAAAATCAGAAAACTTATTATGGATTTCATCTGGAAAGGTAACATGGATAACATCTCAAAGATCCCCCTGGTGGCTTGGGATAAGATGACATGTCCCAAAGTTTATGGAGGCCTTGGCTTACATAGCTTGTAGGAAAGGAATATCAGTTTGGGGGCTAAATTATCTTGGAAATTATATGAAAATCCATCTTCACTTTGGGCCAAGATTATTAGACTTAAGTATTTGGACTCAGATGATCCTACTTGGATTTTCACTATTTTGGACCCCCCACGTGGTTCGACAATGTGGAATTTTGTGATCAAATGTAGACAAATTATTCTTCCTAATCTATCTTGGATCATTCACTCAAGGGACCAAGCTAACTTTTGGGATGACTCATGGAATGGTCTCCCTCCCATTTCAGCTTCCTCTTCCATTAGCCCTTTAACTATTTAGGATCTTAAAACAAAGTGGGGTTCCAAGGTGAAAGATTATATATCTCCTACCTTGAATGGCAATGGTCTTAGTTCAGATTGGAAGGATGTGTCCCGGGTCGGTCTCCCCAAGGACCGGGTGAAGGCCTTACAAGATATCCTTATCAATAGGCCCTTGTTCCTTAATTTAGAGTGAGATAAGCTCATTTGGGCCTCTGCATCAAATGGGAGATACTCGGTAAAGCTTGGCTACTCTCAATTATCAAACAACCCCCAATCGGTGAACAAGCATCTTTTTGGTTTTTGTTGGCATTCTGTTGTCCTTCCTAAGGAAAGTTCATTTTTGTGGTTAGCAATCCAGAAGCGTATTCTCACAAGGGATTGTCTTCAAAGACTAGGGATTGCAGTTAACTTTAAGTGTGTGTTGTGTGAATCTTTTTTGGAAGATCTGGATCATCTCTTTATGACTTGTCCCTTTGCTCAACAAATATGGTACTGGTCTCTAAATAGATTGGGGTGGCATGGTCCTCTACCAGCTCTTTTGATGGAGCTCCTTCACCAATGGCCTCTTCTTAACATGGATTCCTTTTTTGCACAAATCTGGAGAGTCACTCCAGCAACAGTTGTTTGGTCAATTTGGTGGGAGAGATAAAAGAATCTTTAGAAAGGTTAAGAGCTCAATTAAGCAGGTGTGTGGAGAGGTGGAAAAATCAATATCTGAAATGTTAAATGCTTACACTTTGAGGTCTAAGTTAGTTTCTTCTCTCTTTACTTCTCATGATTCAAAAATTTTAAATTTGTGGCCCTCCATTGTTATCCTGTTTAATGGGGCTTTGATAGGTAAAGTATCAAGTAAAGAGAAGAGAAAAGATGTAAAGTGGTTCCCTCCGGAGGAATCCTTTATAAAATTAAATTTTGATGGGGCCTCTAGAGGTAACCCAGGTATCTCAGGTGTAGGATGTGTTCTTAGGGATTCAAACCTAGTCCTTATCGGTGCCAAAAGCTCAAGAATTCCTTGTGGGTCTAATAATATTGTTGAGGCCAAGGATTTTCTCATGGGCATTTGTTTGGTTGTATCCCAAGGGATTAAGAAGATTCACATAGAAGGGTACTCCCAAATCATCATTGTAGCTCTCAACAAATATTCAGTCTCTAATTGGCAGATTCAATACATCATCAAGGAGGTCTGGGCCCTCCTTCCATCTTTTGAAGATTTTGTGGTATCCCACTGCTATAGGGAAGCAAACAGTTTGGCAGATTGGTTGGAAAATAAGGGGGCATATCTCCCATTAGGAGACATTTGTTGGCAGAAAGAATACCTTATATATTCCCTTTTAAAATCTAAAGGAGAACCTTGGGTCCTTAAGGAAATTCAAATTTGAAAGCACTAAACATCAAACAGGTATCATTAATCAATATGGGGTGTGGTTGGAGATTTGAGGATAGTGTCTTTTCTCACTTGATGGTTGGGGGGTCTTTTCACATCCCCTCAAGCGAGTGAAATGTTTTATCAAGGACACACACTTGCTCCCTTCACACATGGTTTTCACTTAGATTCATGCGAATTGATTAGGGATATATTTGTTTAGGCTTCAAAGTACAAATTGTTATCTGTCGCACAAGTTTCGACATGGGTGGATGTTGTCACCTCTTTGGTTTCCTCCTATTTATTAGCATTTTCTTCGTCCCTCATTTCCCCACATTTCAGGCTGAGTTTCTCCTCTTGTGTCCTCACTTCTATCCTAGGTGTGAAATATGTCATCCTCAGAATACAGGGTGCTAAATCTTCGCATCAATTTGCCAATCCAAAATTGGGAGTGTCCTATGATGGGGGATTATCTTCATCAACATTTTAGGGTGGTTTTCAAGCCATTGCTGGCAAAGGTGGTCATGGTAGTCTGCCAGATTATTGGGGATAATGTGTTGCTTCCCTCCTCTCCACGGTGCATTTTCCATTCTCAGGAGTTATCAATTTTCTTATCTAATTTCTACGATGTTTTCCAATATTACGTTCAGTTCATGCATATTATTCCAAAGCTGGTTCGGGAAGATTTTGCTTCGGCGGAGGTCATCCACAATGCGGTGGTGCACTATAGCCTAAGGGTCTCATTAGCATGGGTGGGGGGGACTTTTTCCCCATCCAGTCTTGATCAAGATATAGGGATCCTTAAAATGTTTGACGCATTCAAAATCGGTATCCTTCATAGGGATAGGCAGGGTTTCTCTGCTGTCATGGCCTCACTGGTTGATTTCATCCTGGTCTTAGTTCTGGCTCATGCTTTTAATACTTTCAACTCATGCTTGGTGTTGATGGCTTTCACCCATAACAATGCATTGGGTGGTCCTTCTTCGCATGGTCGTGCAGCCCCGAGGGTCCCTCAAGCTTCATCCACTGGGTCGGCTTCAGCCTCCTCATCTTCCACATGCAGATGTCCTTGCCATGACCGTGGCCTCCAGTAAATAATTTATGTTTTGATATTATGGGATGTTCGCATTTTTTGGAAAATTTTGGGTGCGCTTTAATTGCAGTTGGATTGTTCCTTTTGATGCATGATTGTAAGCCTTATTGCATGATTTTGTATGCTCTTGGGCTATAGGTCTTTAATTGTGGGCATGTCCACTTTTGGCTTTCGGTTGTAAAGGTGATATTCATCTTGTAAATTATCGGAACTTTGTATATTCTTAGTTGCGAAGGGACTTTCTTGCTACTTCTTTCCTCCTGGAGCCTCACTGAAGTAGTTTTCTTAAATATTAATAAAATACAATGGCTCCATCCATTTTTACCAAAAAAAAAAAAATGATTTTCTTTTGTCATGTTAATCTGTTTGAATGTATAGACTTGAGTTGTTGATGGATTTTTAACTCTTTATTTGGTCAATTTATTTTAATTTGTTTATTTTGGGATTTAGTTGAATTTTTATAGAAAAATAGATACCGTAGGCTTGGGATGTGTAATTGTGTGATATTTTATCGCCCGGTCTTGTTATTCAATAATTGTTATGGTTTACATGGAGACTTGGGAATGGTATTGAAGTATTATGATTTGTGATCAGTGCATGTCCCTTATGATATTGTGGAACCATTATGAGGACTTTATTGAGATCTTTGGATGTAATTCAGTTTGTGAGCCTAGGTAGGTTAACTAAGTGTATAGGTGGGAAGTGGCTTGTAATTGGTGTCGAAGCCCGCAAGTGGCTACCAAGATATCCTATTGTAAGTGACTTAATAAGTGATAAGTAAATGACATTGAGAGTTTAAAATGAATTAATAATATATTATGTGCCTTGTGCATGCCTGAGTTCCTGATTGAGTTTTGACTAGGATGGGAGTGGGAAGATGTCTGTCGTCTACGTGGACTAGATATATAGCATAGTTAGTGCCTCATTTTCACGAGAGGTTATTGATACCACATAGAGTCACTAGGGCATCGGGGTCTTGAGAGACTACTAGGATAACCTTAGAGTTGGCTCATGTGATGACACTTCCCATTATGCATCTTAGGTTTCCTACATTTCTTGGTTGCCTTTGGTTGATTATGTTATACCTTGTTGTCCTATTGTACCTTTGAGTTAGAAATCTTTCATGACCTCTTCCTTAGCTTGTAATGTGTTGATTGGTGATGTTTGTTATCCGATTGGGATTTGTTTATCTCCTGAGCATGGTGGGAGTGGGCCATTTAGGTTCCACGAGGTTAGATGGTAGTGATTTTTTTACCATTTGAGATTCTAACATTCATGTACCAATGCTGGATGATCCCTTTAGTAGTTGTTCCTTCTTGTTCTTCATTAATAGATATGTGTTCTTATATTTCGTATAATATGTTTTCTTCTATCCTTGTATCAGTTATTCAGGTGATATCATGTTGTCCTTTATCTTGGTTATTGTATTACATACCCTACAACATGTACAGTGGATGTGGATTATTATGGATACCTTATGGTACCAATTGTATTTATGTTATCTTTTATATGATGTTGTATTTATCATTTATTTATATACATAAGATTTTCAATAATATCTTATCTAAAGTAGTTAATTAATGTTTACATAATCTACGTCAAGGAACCCTTGAGATTTATAATCTATGTTGAGTTGTATTCATATATGAGTTGTAAATTATATTGTATTGCTTCCGCATTGTAAAAAAAATTTGTTGTTGTTTATTAACACTTAAGGAAAAAAATTATTCTCTAAACTTAGTTACATGTTTAGGTTAATTTCTCCTAGGTTCCCTAGTGGGGCATTACGCTTGGTATCAAAGCCCGAGTTTCTACACTGGGAACTTTGGGAAGTTGTGTGCCCATTAGATGTTTAAACTGTCAAAACCTGAAACAAAAACTATATTTCAAACTATCATTTTGTATATCATGTCTTTTTTTTATTCTTGGCTGGTTTTGAGTTATCATTATTTTGTTTGGGTGATGTGGGAGAGATGGTTTCTAGAGCTAGATCTATTGGTAGAGGCTATAGTGGAGACCATAGTAGAGGACATGGGAGGGCTAGGCTTCATAGCCCTCCTATGATTCATAGAGTTGAGATTTTGCATGCAGATAGTGGTGAGCAGCATGGTGATTCTAGAGAGTCGAATACCAAGTATATACTTCAAACCATCATGGAACATCTACCTATTCATAATAGGACTGAGAGAGGTGAGTCACACCATTCTGGGAATGAGGATAAATAGAGATCTAGGAGTCCTAGTAGGAAGGACATTATCATTGGTTAGGAAGCCTTAAAGGCTAATCAGATGAGAGATCTTTTGAGATCATGACCTCCCCCCTTTGATGGTCTCAGTACTATTTTTGAGGCAGAGACATGGCTCATTGCATTGGATTGATGTTTTTCTATGCAACAATTCAATACCAATGTTAAGGCGAGGTGTGCCATCATGCACCTCATATATTGTACAGCTATTTGATGGAAGATTGAAGAGAAAAAAAATTGGACTTAGTATGGAGGTTGTTACCTAGGAGTTGTTTCTTGAGAAATTTCAAGAACGGTTTCTATCTGATCAATGGCAACAGCAACTCATAAATGAATTTCACAACTTACAAAAATTAACTATGTCTGTTTAGGATTATGAGTGTAGTTTCTTTCAGCTCAATCCCTATGCAGGTTTCAATGGTGATAATTCAGCACTAATGGTTTAGCATTTCATTAGGGGGCTTAATGGTTGCATCGTTGGGGGAGTTAGGCTCTTTGAACCTAAGACCCTCAAGGAGGTAGTTATTAAGGCTACCTTGGTGGAGGCAAACCTAGCTTTCAGTTATGCGTCTTTGGGATCTAGGGGGAATTAGTCTCAGAAGAATGGAAACTCTCAGAACCCTTCTACCTTTTCACGAGGTAATCAGGACTAGCAACAGAAGGGGTTCTCTTCCCCATCTCAGGGTGGTGGTTCTCATTCCAGGAACTTTTGTAATGCTCAGCGTATCAAGATTCATTATCATAGTTAGCCTACTCATATTTTTCATCGAGAGGTTAGTAGAGGTAATTCCCAGTAGTCTAGTGAACCTTTAGAAGGGAGAGGATTTAGTCAAAATTATTTCTCTTGTGGTCAGTATGGTCATAAGGCAAACAATTGTCCCTAGCATTCAATGCAATATTCAGGACAGAGGTCGGCAACTTCTGAGCCTACAGTTGGAGATACAGGTAGATCCCGTAGAGCTTTTGTAGTAGGGAATGATCCTTAGAGTTCAAACCATAAGGTAGGGAAGGGTCTGATGGGACCTACTCATTGATCCTTTGCTTTGATTTAGTTGGGTGCAGTGATTTTTATGGGACTTATAATCCTATTTTGCTTGTAGGCTTCCAGGAGTAAGCCTATTTTTAGGGGAGGTAGATGTAGTGCCCCTCCATAGTTTTTTTTTCTGTTATCTTTTCCAAACTCTTTTAGGCCACTTTTATGTGTGCGTTGGTTATTTCGGTGATATTTAGAGTATTAATTTGATTAAATATGAACCTTGGATTATGTGTTATATCATGTATTTTCAATTAGATGAATATGGTTATTTTCATGTCAATTTTTAAATGCTTATGATGATGTATATATGTTATGGTTACATTTTGATGATAATTTATATGTTAGGATGTTATTTGTATTTATGGTGTTACTAACCCCATACTTGCATGTGTATGGTTGGCGTGCATGTTTTATATTTATGTTTGATGTGCTTGAGGGATAGAGTCATAGTTACTTTCTTGCGAGATCAACACGATTGGTTGATCCCCACCATTGTCTGCTATATATCTATACATGTATGTACATGCTTGTCTTTTATGCATGATTTCAGGTCCCGGGCATTGACTTTCCTGAATTGTCAGGATGAGCATGCCCTATCACAATATCTCAAATGGTAAGAGAGGGGAGATAACACACAGGTCCAAACCCCAACCCAAGCCAATATTGTCCTAAATTAAGGGACAAGTTTATGATTGAGTTACCTATCCAAATGCGTCAAGGTGACATGAATTTGTGAACCCTTTCTTGGTGTTTGTTTGTTATGGAAATAGTTGATTTTTAGTTTTTGGGAGTCAAGTGTGTTTGCTTGTCTGAATTATTTGATTTAAATAATTAATTAGGAGTAATTTTGGTATTGGAATAAGTTATATTTTATGATGTGGAAATATTTGATATAGAGAACATTTAATTATTAAGGTTCATTAGATACCTTTGATTAAATTAAAATATTTAAATTTGGAATATAAGGGTTTAATTATTTATTAAAGACTCATATGAATTAATGGCATAGTTGATTTATTTAATATTGTAATTTATTAGTTTGCATAGTTAAATTTCTGCTAAAGTATTTATTGTTTAATTAAATAATTGAAATGCAATTTAAGTTGCACTTTTGGTTTAAGTGAAATTGGAATTATAATTAAAAGTTGAGTTTGAGTTTTATTTTAAAAGTGCATTATTTTATTGAGTTATTTTATCATGCAACTAGGGAGATAGAGTTGAATTCTACTTTTGAGTTTGCATGTTTCTGAAACCCTAAGAGGGATAGGTTTTCTTTATGTAGGGATTTTGGGTATTATTTCATTACTTCTATTAGGTTTTGGAGGAGCTCTAGAAGAGTTGGAATATTTTTGTGAAAGCTTGTTTTGGTGGGCATAGTTTTAGGATTGTTGGGAAGCTTGGATTTTAAGGTTGAATTTGGTCTTTCTTGGCTTCGTGGTTTCAGGCATTGGTTAAGGTAGGGTTTGAAAACCCTCATTTTCTTTACAAACCCTCTTTTGAAAAGATTGTTTACTCTATGTCTAAGATTGCGTGTGATTGTTTTGAAATTTGCTTTTGTTTTAGTGTTGGATTTGTTGTTGTGAAAATTGGATTGAATTGATGTTAGATAGAAATGGTATTTCATTTTGGGTATTTGAAAACCCTAGAATAAATCATAATAAGATTGTTTTATTTTCTTCTTAATATGTTGTAGAAGTTTATTTTTAGGAATTGCATGTAAAATTGGAAATCAATAAATGTTATATAAAAAAAAACCTAGTTTCGATTAAAGAAAATCAAATTATAATTATTTTGTTTGCATTTTTTAATGTTGAGGGTTTAGATTTAAATATGCTATTTAATTTTAAAAATTATATATGTATTTTAATTCCCTACCTATCCCAGAATTAATTTCTGGTGTAATGATTATTTTAAAAAATATATATAAAATAAAATATTCATTTGTTAATTAAAAATAAAGTTTCCTGAATATTGATTGAAGAAATTATTTTTATTTTTATTTTTTAAAGTTATTAAAAATAATAATAATAATATATGCGAGGGGAGGTGGACCTAACCCGCCCCCCCCCCTTGTGCCATGTGGCATCCTGTGGAGCCATGCACAACCCCCAAGGGGACTGACGCATGAGTCCCCATGCACTGCCATGCGCAATCCCTAGGGACTGTCACAACAGCCCATTGAGCCCTGTCGTGCGCAATCCAAAGGGACTGACATGGCAGCCCAAGGGACTGGTGTGCGCAGTCCTTGGAACTGCGGTGGTAGGACATTGGTCCCCCCTTGCAGTTTGGTTTTTTTTAATTTATAAATTTATTTTTTTAAAAAAAAATTATTAAAATTTATTAATTATTTCTTTTAAATTTTTTAATTGGTTTATTTAGTTTAATTTAATTTTAAACTTAGTTTAATTTTAAATTAGGTTAATTAGTAATTAATTTACTTTAATTTTTAGATTGTTAATTTATAATTAATAATATTAGTTGTGTTATTAATTGATATTTAAGTGTAATGGGTATTTAGTTAATGATTTTCTTTTGTCATGTTAATCTGTTTCAATGTATTGACTTGAGTTGTTGATGGATTTTTAATTCATTATTTGGTCAATTTATTTTAATTTATTTATTGGGGGATTTAGTTGACTTTTTATAGAAAATGGATACCAAAAGCTCAAGATGTGTAATTGTGTGATATTTTATAGCCATGTCTTGTAATTCAATAATTGTTATGGTTTACATGGAGACTTGGGAATGGTATTGTAGTATTATGAGTTGTGATCAATGCATGTCCCTTATGATGTTGTGGAACCATTGTGAGAACTTTATTGAGATCTTTGGATGTTATTCAGTTTGTGAGCCTAGGTAGGTTAACTAAGTGTATAGGTGGGAAGTGGCTTGTAATTGGTGTCGGAGCCTGCAAGTGGCTATCAGGATATCCTATTGCAAGTGACTTAATAAGTGATAATTAAATGACATTGAGTGTTTAAAATGAATTAATAAGATATTATGTGCCTCACCCATGCTTGAGTTCCTGATTGAGTTTTGACTAGGATGGGAGTGGGAAGATGTATGCCACCTACGTGGACTGGATATAGCATAGTTAGTGCCTCATCTTCATGAGAGGCTATTGATACTGCATAGAGTCACTAGGGTGTTGGGGTCTTGAGAGACTACCAAGATAACCTTAGAGTTGGCTTGTGTGATGACACTTCCCTTTATGCATCTTAGGTTTCCTACATGTGTTGGTTGCCTCTAGTTGATTATTTTATACCTTGTTGTCCAATTGTACCTTTGAGATAGAAAGCTTTCAGGACCTCTTCCTTAGCTTGTAATGTGTTGATTGGTGATGTTTTTTATCTGATTGGGATCTATTTTTATCTCCTCAGCACGGTGGGATTGGGCCATTTAGGTTCCATGAGGTCGAGTGGTAATGATTCTTTTACCATTTGAGATTCCAACATTTGTGTGTCGGTGTTGGATGATCCCTATAGCATTTTTTCCTTCTTGTTCTTCATTGATGGAGATGTGTTCTTATCTTTCTTATTATATGCTTCCTTGTATCCATGTATCAGTTATTCAAGTGATATCATGTTGTACTCTATCTTGGTTGTTATATTACATACACTGCAACATGTACAGTGGATGTGGATTAGTATGGACACCTTATGGTACCAATTGTATTCATGTTATCTTTTATATGATGTTGTATTTATCAATCATTTGTATACATGAGATTTTTAATAATATCTGATATATTAATAAATATTTACATAATCTACATCAAGGAACCCTTGAGATTTATAATTTATGTTGAGTGGTATTATGTGAGTTGTAAATTATATTGTATTGCTTCCGCATTGTAAAACATTGTTGTTATTGTTTGTTAACACTTTAGAAAAAAATTGTTTTGTAAACTTAGTTGCATATTTAGGTTAATATCTCTTGTGTTCCCTAGCGGGGCATGACATTTGATCTCAGATTGATGAGATTTGTTGATTGAAGGGTCACTTGGGATGGGACAAGTCATGTTCTAGGAGATTGGTTCAATGGAGAACCACTTTTTATAGTTTGGATGGTTATGTTATGGCCAAGGGATGTTGTTGGGTCCACTAAGTGGGTCTAGAAGTTGGGGGAGGTGTTAGATTGGAGAAGCCCTATGGGTGAAGACCTAAAATAGAGGGTTTTGTTGTTGGGATGTTAAAACTTATTGGATCATATTAAAAAGTTGAAAATCCTTGGATTGGAATGGTATCTAAACTCTTTTTATGGCTTAGGAAGTCTAGGTGTACATGCAAATAGGAGTTGCTTTGTATTTGGAGACCTATTGGAGGGTTAAAAGCTTGTACACCAGCAATTTTTTGTATAGATGGTCCAAAGGATTCATAGTTGGTTTTTGGATATGTTGTATAAATCCTAAAAGGGTACCTAGATATGTAAATTTTTTTCCTAGTGTTTTGGGAAGTTTTGGAGAAAACCTTGAAAAACTGACCAAGCAGGGCTATAATGGAAATAGGCCTAGTTTGGTGACTAGTTTGGGTTTTGGGTGTTGATGGAGTTACTTGGAGGATTCTACTGATTGGATGAGGGACATTGAATATTTTTCAATGATGTGGAGTTGGTGGTGGCTTCATAAGTCTTTTTTGCACTCTGATTTGGTGAAGCTTGCATTGGATCAAAGGGAATGATCCTAGAAAAGGCCTAGCTGGTCCTGTGTTTGGATAACTTGTGAAGTCCCTCAACTTGCAGATGAGGTATGCCCTATTAGCCCATTTTCTTGTCATGGAAAAAATCCTAAGAAAATAGTCTATCCTTGCAAAAACCTTAATAAAATTCTCATAACCACCTACAAGCTTGTTTTATCAGTGAAGAAAATCTATCAGGTTTCATGTCCTGCGAGCTTAACCATGGATAGTCCAAGGTGTATACAAGCTCCAGTTCAGATCTCACATGGTCTAATGTGAAAAAACCCTAAGGGAGTTGCCTTGTCCTGTTGTAACATATTTTTTATCTACGAAGTAGATCTGTTAGGTTTTGTGGCCTACAACCTTGGCTAGGGATAGTTTATGGTGTGTCCAAGCTCTAGTTCAGATTGCATGTGCTCAAGTGTAAAAACCATAAAGATGTGGTAATTTGAAGGTCTACAAAATAGGGTTTTATCCATGTCTTAAGGCTTCATGAAATTTATCTAAGTCTATAAACCCTTGCCCAATTCTATTTCTCCGTTACCTTTTTCATGGCCACTCAAATCCTTTTCCTACACATGCTTTATTTTTTCTAGCAATCTAGCGAATGTAGTGTTCGTGTGTTATCCTAATCTTAGCGGCTAAGTTCTAAACATCTAGCAACTTGGCAAATGGTCAATATTTCCTTCAGTCCCTGAATCTCCAAATGATGCGGTCAAGTATGCTAGCACTCAGAGATTAAACAAGGACCATTGAGTCAGTCTTGATCAGGAGGTTGGTGCATGTTCTCGTAAGGAAACCCAAGGTTAAGAAAAGTTTCAACGATTTAGCGAATGCCTTCAGTCACGTGATCTCTAGACCAAACATGGGTTGAGTTAAAAATTGAGCGATCATGAGAAGTCTTCAGTCGCTTAATCTCTAGATGCAGGTTGAGTTAAGACAAGGTTTTGAGCGATGAATGAGGATCACAAGATAAAGATAGGATCGACGGCTAGCGCTTATTCATTTGATAAAACTCAAAGTTAAGAAAAGACTTAGTGATTTAGTGAATACTTCAGTCACGTTATCTCTGACCCAAACCAGAGTTAAGTGAAACATTGAGTGATCACGAGATTCCTTCAGTCCCTGGTTCGCTAAATAAAGGCTGGGTTAAAGGCAAGGAGAATTTTGAGACTTAATCTAGGTCGTTGATATAGTTTTGATCAGGTGGTGGTCGTGTATGTAATACCCCAAAAATGGGCTCTAAGTTCATTAATCTCCTACATCTTCAATTTGAATGAAATCGACATTAAAGTCCTAATCTAAGGCACATCTAAACATCATCAAATCATAATTGATTATATTAAATTCTACATCGGAGAATATTCCTAGTAATATTCCTAATCATCATAATTATCTTTAATTTTATAATTATTTGGCAATAAAACACATTTATCCTAAAGTTTGATTAATTGAATATTTTCATATTTAATTAATTAGATTTAATATTCTACCACTTAATTGTTTAATTAAATTTAATTCTATCTATTATTAATTGTATTATTTAATTTTGACAATAAATCTAATATCTTATGAATAATTGATTAAATTCTTAGTTAATTAATTAAAGCAAGTTGTCATTATTTAATAATATAGTTTTTAATAAAAGTTTGATTAAATAATTGATTAACCCATAAATCAATTGTTTTATTTTTAAAAGCAGTTAAGTTGGAAATAAATCACTTTATTATTAAATTAATTCATAATTAAAACATGCACAATCAAGAAAAGCAGACAACTATCAATTATCAATTAAAGCTAAACTCTATTTTGAGTTAAAACTTAGCTTTTGCATGTTTTTGTGAGTTAATTATCCTTTATTTAAAAATAACTCTAAAATCAACCTGAGTTATTTGAGTGATTTATGGCTTTTTTTTCCCATGCACCTCCAAAGCCCTAGATTTCTATAAAATCAAGGCTTCAGCTCATCCCACAGCATCTCATAATTTTGCAAGCTTTCTTTGTTAAAGTCATCTACGAATTGCACAACTATTTTGAAGAATTGGAATTTGGAGAATCAAAGCTTATTGCAAATCAAGGCTATTGTGAGATCAATTTGTTTTTTTTTACATTCATTTAGATTCTTTTTTATATCATTGTTAGATCAATTCATAGCATATCAATTTTCCATATTAGCATAGATTCCATATCAAGTTTTCATATCATTGCATAGAAAATCCAAAAAATATAGATTAATTGCATTCATATTTCATATCTAGATCAATTGCATTCAAATCCTTCATTTAGGTGTCATCTAGGTCATTGATCTTGATAACAATCTGAGAACATTAATCTCGCACCTACTAGAAGGCAGTAAATCACTTGGTTAGATAGTTTTCAATTTTGCATATTTTGATTATAGCTAACCTCTAATGTTTTACTGAAGTGTTGTGTCTACAGATCAGGTACAATTTTCACACACACATTTCTAGGGCCCACCGTGGGGCAACCCACCTTTGCATGCTGGTTTTGATTTTTTTTGGGAGCTAAAACCCCAAAGTTTCAAAGATTTAATTTTATCTCCCTAACAACTTGGATTTTTGGTCTAAAATATTTTTTGCAGCTTTGTGACATGTTAGGGAAGCTACAATAAAACATTTAGAATTTTCAAAGATGTTTTAAATTTTTAATAATTATTTCTTGAAATTTTGGAAAAAATTAATATCTGACGCAAATTAGCATATTTTTCAAAAAAAAATATATTTTTGAAAACCTCTTTAAATTATACAGGGGATCCATTCTTTGTGTTTTAAATTTAGATATGATATAATAGCTCAAATAGTCAATTTACAAAAATTAGTCTATTTTGATAAAATAGGTCTCTAGGGCATAAATGAAGATATTTTTCTAAAATTTTTGTATTTTTGGAAAGCTCTCTATTTTTTAGTAGGGTTATCTATTCTGAATTTTTATTTTTGTGGCCAAAATCATATCAAAAAAATTAGATCTTGTTGACTAGGTCAAATGCAGTGCAAAAAAATTAAAATTTTGTGATGGGTATGCACTTATTTTTCATATGATTCAATGAATGATATGAGTTTTCATTTGGGTTAATTGCTGGTTATTATTTCTGATAATAATTTATTTTTAGAGCTAACCCTAGGGTTTTCATAAGTTGAATATACCTTGCATATCTTGTTTGCTTGTTGGCTTGTTGGAGAGTTCGTAGCTTGCTTGCATAGTAAAGCTTAACAAAAATTGCTAAAATTTAGGTAAAATCTACTAAGCACATTGCAAGGATCCCAGGTATTCTCCTTCATCTAATGAAATTTTGATTTGGGACTTAAAATAAATCTCTCGTGTGTCTAGCTTGGGTGATTCTTTTCATGCTTTTGTTTTACACACTTGCTTAATTGATACTAGGTTGTGACCCCTTAAGGATTCATTAAGTAGTCTTAAATACTTGTGATTGATCTTGATTGCTATCTTGGGTTATTGGACTCGCTAATCCACTGGCCCCTCATTTCTACCCCATGGTTGCAATCTCAGCGCCATAAAGGGGAGGGGTCAACAGGACAGAAGCGTTAAGTGTTCCACTTGGCAACCTTTTTGTGCTTTTAAGAACTCACTTGTTTTCTAAGTTGGGGACTCATTTTCAACTTGTGTGAGGTGTTAAATGTTCCACCTTGTGGACTCATCTCATATTTTCTTTAAGCGTTAAGTGTTCCTCTTTCTGCTTTTTGGGTACTTTTGGTAGATTTGCTTTCAGAAATATATCTGTGCTCACATAGTAATTAGGCCCTATGAACACTATTCATGATTCTTGAGAGATTGAATTCCTAGCGAAATCTTTCTTGATGATAGAATCCTTGTAGGTAGGGAGGATACTTAGTGCATTTCACATTCAACTTGGTTAGTGTGTTTTCTCTTATTGATCGATACATTCTCTCCCAGGAGAGGTTGATAGATCACATGGGGTTGACATCACCAGCTTTGGTGAATCAAAATTGGTTAGTGCACCTTCTCTTATTGATTGACACATTATCTCCCCGGAGAGGTTGATAGATCACATGGAGTTGGCATCATAGACCTTGGTGAAGCAAAACTTTGTCTTAGCGTGTCGGATTAATCTACTGGCTTTGTTTGGGTTAAAAGTGAAAAGGTGTCAAAAACCTTGGATCTGGAGCCAAGTCCCCTTGTGGTATACTATTGTGAGTCATCTTTAGAGAGGTTTAACCGTAGCAGACAATCCCTTCATAGGGAAAACTACCTTGATGGAACCTCAAGCGGTCATAGCCATTTTCACCGTGGTAGTGACAGCCGCTATATAAATGTCCTTGTGGAAGAAATCTCCATGGGTATGGTTCATTGTTGGGTTGTCAGATCTCCCTAGTAGCTCTTGAAGATTAAGTTCTCAAACTGTGTCAAAACCTTGGTGTGCCAAGATTGGAGTTCACCCCTTTGGATCATAAAAGTTGCAGAGTCAAACCATTACTAAAAACCCTAGCGAAGCCAAATTTTCATTTTATAGGGTATATGTGCATTATTGCAAAATATTTTTGGAACATACACAATTAGCACTTCTAAGGATTAGAATGAATAAGTCACTTGATTGTTCATGTACAAGGTTACTTTTGCCCTTGTTCATTGTTTTTAAACATGCTTGAAATCACTTGCTTGATGTTTTGCATGCTTGTTTATCTATCTGGTTATTGAAAATGGACAAATCTGTTAAAATCCTCAAATCTGGACATTGAAATTTGCAAACGATTCAAATTTGAAAACTCAAAATTTGCAAAATCTGAAGTAAAATCCTTTTCTAGAGTCAAAAGTCATCTCAAGAGGTCAAAAAGTCATACGATTTTCCATCAAGTGTCATTTCATTACAACCCATCTATCGTATGATTGAGTACCCAGTGTCGTACGAGTTTCCATGCCAACAAATTCTCAAAGTCAAAATCTTGCAACTGTCGTATGAGATTTTCAACTGTCATTTCATTGCTACCCAACTATCGTACGAGTTTTTGCAACTATCGTTTCACAGCATACCCACTGTCATATGAGTCTGCAGAGTGTCGTTTGGGAAATTTTTGAAAGTTGTCAAAAAATTGTCAGAATTGCTAGATATTTAGCTTTTTCAACCTATTTCTAGAATCTGTTGAATGAATCACTGTGTCAGGAATAGAGCAGTAGCTATTGAGAATCAGTACACATGTCTCAAAAAATCAGTACACATGAGGAATAAATTCTAATCATAGCTATGATGAAGTAGCTGCAAGCTATGCAAGTTGAACTTAACAATCTTAAGCAAAAAAAGGAACCTAAAGAGTTCTCCATGGAATCTCTATACTCTTTTCCATTTGATAAAGACTTGTACGTGTCACCATGCCCCCGGATAGAATTTGAGCAACATGATAACCTTTATGATACCTCTTCCATGGAGAGTGACACATCCAACTTTGGAGACTATGATGACTATGATGATAGACAGTGTAATGATACCTCTGACACCTCTGTTCCTAAGAGTCATCCTCATCATGTGTTCCTACTTACTACAAATGGGCCGTCACATTGGATAGATCATGATGGTGATCCATATGATTCTGATTTTGAAAGAGACTTTGATGGCTTTTGTGGACAATACCTTGATTATGATCCATCTACTACTGCTGAGGACTATAAAATGCATCGTGTTAGCTTGAAACATCAATACTACAAGGATCTCTCCTCTAAGAACTCTCATGCTGAAAATAAAGATTATCTTCTCAAGCAAGGTCATGTTAATGTTGAACCTTTGTCTAGTGATGGTTCCCTTCCATCCCCTACTTCCTCCAATACCCATACATTTCCTAAAGCTTCTGAGTCTTTCAAATCTTTCACAGAACCTTCATCTGACACAAGCTCTAATATTTTTCATGTGGTTCCCTATAGTTATCCTCCAAGGCTACCTCTTAAAGAAACTCAAGCTAACCTTCACTTGGCTGCAAATACTTTCAATAATGATAAACCTAAAGAGCCTAAGTCATCATATGCTATAATCCCTACTTCAGCTAGTCCTCCACCATCTCTTCCAAAGTCATCCATACAATCCCAACATGCTTCCTTGTCCTTAGAAGTGGTTCCATGTCAAGAGGACTCTAAAAATGATGAAGAAAAGAACATAAAGAAAGATCAAGATCAAGAACCCTCCATGTCATCCACTCCTTTTCCCGATGTCTCTTATCTGCTTCATGGTTCTTTTGATCCTGTACCCCCTTTTTCATGCATTCCACCATGTCTTAAGTCTTCACCTAAGCAAGATAAAGCTACTACTTACACCGTTGAGCTTATTGACAATCAAAATAACCTTACCCCACTTCCAATTTTCAAAGATGATACTTCCATTAAGGTTATTAAAAATGGTGTTGTTACTGCCAATGTTAAGCCTATTGAAAATCAAGAGAAAAATTATGCGCTTCTGCTATCCAAAGATCTTTGTCAAGATCAAAGTCTTCCATCTTCTTATTCTACCACTCCATGTTTGCTTCCACTTTCTACTCTTCCTAAGTCTTTGCAAGCTTTGAAAAATCCTATCAAAGAAGGTGGTCATATTCAAGATGTACTTGATTCTATTGAAAATTTTAATGCTCACTCTAAAAATGTTGATATCCTTGGTTGTCATATAGATGATGATGAGCTTATTGATTATCTTTTTGCGTCTTCCACTTCCATCCTTGGACCTCTTCCACCACTACAAAGGGCTTCATGTCTGCCTTCCATCTTGGGTCCTTATGTCCCTTCACTTTCCCCTCCTAACTCTCCTAATTCGCCATCCATCTTGGGTCCTTATGTCCCTCCATCTCCCATCTTTCCTCAAGATTAACATAGATGCATACCCTTGAATCCTTTTCATCCACCCACCCATCTAAACTAGTCATATCCTTCTTCTTCTTCCACAAGTCCCAAGTCTTTTGGAAGTAACTTGAATGTTCAATACAAAAAAAAGAAGCAATACAAAAATCCATCAAAAAAATAAAATCATCATGTCTCCTCTAAACGACATAGAGGCATAAAGTCAAAAGAGATATCTAAGATGAAAACTACAAGACAAGTATGGGTTCCAAAATCCATCATTAAAGACATTCTCTCCAAATTGCCAAAAAGAAATGAAAAGCCTACGGCTATATGGATTCCAAAGTCTCTCTTGAAAGAGTCTGGTGTTGAGCAAAAAGTTAAGTTGACATTCAAGCTTCCAAAGACTTCCACTTCATCTTCTTCCAAAATCATTCCTCCATTCCATGCGCCTAAACCACAACCTCTACTATCCATTCGCCATATTCCTTCACGTATTCCTTCATTCACAATTCCTTCATCCTCTCACCACCCTTCAAGGTATGTGTTGATGTTGAGCTTTCCTTCCTTTCCATCCACCCTTTCACAATCATTCCATGTATTATCCTTCTACCTTCTATCATTTTTCCTCATTTGCCTATTCCTCCTATCTCCCAACCTCACTTGCTTTACATAAAACCTTATCCTCCATTTTTCTCTTCCATCTCCCTTTCCCTATCAGCATCTTTAAGCATATCATTTTGATTCCTTGGCATATCATGGTTTATCCTTTCAAGGAGCACTATCTAAAAAGCTTGCCTTCTTCCAAAAATTCAAAAAAAAATGAAAAATAAAAAAAAATTGAAAATGTGCCTTGGTGAAAACCTAGAAACAGGCACCTTGGTAGCAAAAGTAAAGAGAAATAAATTCATCTTATGGTGAAAACCACTCCCTTGTGGTGCTTTGGATAAGTACCGTGATGAAAACCTGGCAATCAGGCATCATGCGTAGTTCTTCTACATATTTCATCCATTCCATCTTCTCTCTTTGATCTTGACAAGGTTGACCTATACACGAACATTTGGCTATTTTGTGAGCTATCTTATGATGATCTTGCTTTCATTCCCTTCCTATTTATCATTCATGTCTATTTTCCTCCATTCATTTTTGCCTATCGCTATCCTTTTCTCATTTGGTCTTGATCTAAAAAAAGAAAAGAGAAAGAGTAAAACACGATGCTTTGAAACCTCTTGACATGTCTACTCCTTTGGATTGCATCCTATCCTTCTTTGGCATTACGCTTTTGTGACTTATCCTATGCTGGCCTTTCATTGCTTGTCCAAAAGTGCTTTTACATGACAATTTTCCCTAGCTTGGGTATTCTTGAGGAGTTTTCCCTTGAGGATTTATTCCCTTCATTCTCTTTCATTCTCTTATCTTCTATCTCTTCCACCAGCTTGTCAATCCCTCTTGTTCTCTACCTTGCTAGACATTGGGACTGCATGATATGATCTTGCTTGGGAGTTTGCAATGGAAAAAGATGCTATCAAGTATACCAAGTATCAGAACAAGTATCAGAACCAGTATCAGAACCAGTATCAGGACACCTACAAGGGCTACACCTTTCACTTTAGTTTATGGGTCTGAGGTGGTACTACCTATTGAGGTTGAAATCCCATCACTAAGAATCAGAATGCATGGTCTAGTAACTGATGATGACTATAGAGTGTCTAGGTTGCAAGAACTTGAACTACTAGATGAGTGCAGACAAGTAGCGTATGATCATCTCAGAGTATATCAGAAGAGAATGTCTAGAGGCTACAACAAGAAAGTCAGACATAGAGAATTTCAGGTTGGTGATCTAGTCTTGAGAGAAAATCTTAAAAATCAATCCCATTGAGAACGCAAGGGAAAGTTCGAACCCAATTGGCTGGGTCCCTTTGTAATCACTAATACTTTTGGCTCTGGTGCCTATCAACTCTCAACAACTGAAGGAGAACATCTCCGAGAACCAATCAGCATTCTCCATCTGAAGAAATTCTACGCCTAAGGCATTCAGTCTATGGTAAAATATCCTGAAAAAATCTTAAAAATTAGAAAAAGTTTTGACAAAATGAACATCTTGGTGAAAACCTTGCAATAGGTGCCTTGATGATTCACAAAAAAAAATCAAAAAAATATCAAAAGTACAAAAAAAAATTGAAAAAATGAAAAATACAAAAAAAAAGAGAAAAAAAAAAGTGCCTTGGTGAAAACCTGGAAACAAGTGCCTTGGTAGCAAAAATAGAATCTCTGTCAAGATGGTGAAAACCCGACAAACGGGTGCCACTTGTTTCAAAATGCTCCATCTATTAGTGCCATCTTGGTCTTTCCCAGCTTTCAGTTTTGCTTTAGTTTGTACATATCTCTCGGTTTGTTTCTGTATTTTCAGTTTTCAATAAGTCGGTCTGTACACCAATCGGCTCAAGCGTCTGTATCCTATCAATGTTCAAACTTGGGGGCAATCAATGTCATATTCTATGGTCTCCCATGTATCTGAGACGTGTCATATCCAATCAGAGTCTTTTGAAGCTTCATTTGAGTCAGTCAAGTCTATCTTGTCTCTAGAAAGGATTTTGCATCAACAACGCAATCAACATCAAACATCAAACTAAAAATAATCTATGCTTTTTTACATGCTTTTATATCCTTGTATGCTTACTGATTTGCATTGAAATTTTTGCATATTGTGTCCCTTCGAGCTCTTCGATGATGTCCTTTATAGGATTTAGAGAGTGATGACTAGGGGCATAATCTTTTCTTTATTTTCTTCTTGTATGTGAAAATCTAACAACTTTGGAAATTCTGGATTGAAATGGTGTCCAACTGTAAGAGCCTCTATCTCGAATTGGATGGCCATGCGTACCTCAACCATTGATACCCAGATGATTCAAAGAAGTATCGATCTAACTATTGTCTTTTTGAGTGAGTTCTTTCTCCTACTGTGAAACATGATCTTACCTAAGGATGTGAACGATAAAGGGTCACTACGGGTAATTCACACTGGATTTAGAATGATCTCTTGACTGTTTGATGTGTTTGTCATGTAAGGCATATCCTGATCATCACGACATTTATGTTTTGATGCTTATACAAATTGCTATATCAAAATAGACATGATATTCAGGTCATCCTTGCATTTATGCCTTGGTGCTTATATCTAATCCGACATTCCGAAAACAAAATCAATATTCATATGTCCATGGTTGCCTAGCCAGTGGGTGTTGTATTGATTCTTGTGTATAAAAATCGATATTCATATGTCTATGGTTTCATAACTAGTGGGCATTGTATTGATTTATCCATTTACCTAAAATTTCAATGATGATAACCAATCGACACATGATCAATGAGTAGGTCCTAGGTCCTTAGGTTGCATTTCATTTTGCATGTATCTTTGCATTTTGCATGTTGCATGATCTCACAATGGCTAAATGAACTTCAATGCTTAAACAATTCTCCACTTGCATTTTCAAATCTACCAAGAGTTGAATCATACATGAAGGTTCCTCCAACGAAACAACAAGTAGAATCCTTTTCCAGGATCAAAATTCAAATCTAAGATCATTCATATTATTAACTTCTTGCATATTCGACCTTCAATCATCACAGAAATCTAGTATTCAACTTAACTGATTATCTAACATCAAACTATCAAAATTTCAACTTGGTCAACCATGGTCAACTCATGGTCAAACCTAGTCAAACTTGGTCTTTTGGGACCTTCCAATGATGCAGAATGCATTCTTGAACGTGTTTAACCACTTTTCCAATCAATTAACATGCTTCTAAACTATCAACACTGACTTTTCTTGTCAGATTTCAATTTTAATCCCGAAGGGGGCATGGTATTGCACATCATTCAAAGTCTGTAATCAAATTTGAAATCATATCTTTATGGAAATCAATTTCTATCAATATCTTTCATCAGTGATCAAGACAAACAATCATGTCTAGTTGCTGATTCATCAAAAGTCCTCATCACTCGGGGCAAATCTATCATCACTTGGGGCATATCAGATTCATCAAGATCCATATCAATTTGGTATTCTCCTAATCTTGTAAATTGTATCATTTTTTGCAACCATTAGATCATAGTGTTCTTTCCTTGGTTCTTCGGCAACTGAAGGATTCGGATGTGATACCTGCTAGTTCTGCTAAGACAATCGAGTCTAGAACCGGTCACTCACTTCTTAGCAATCCTAAGGTTTGGAATCAGGTGTTTTGACACTCTTTCGCAATCATCAATTCATTCGCTTCTATAGTGAACACTATCTTTGGTCATTCAAGACCTATTATCTCCATATCAAATCAATATCAATTAGCTTCTGTCTCATATCAATTATCAATTTCGAATCAGTTTCATATCTCTATCAAACACAGACTTTCTTTGAACCACTACACTTCGCACAGTAATTCAAAGAGGGGCAAAATGTAATACCCCAAAAATGGGCTATAAGTTCATTAATCTCTTACATCTTCAATTCGAATGAAATCGACATCAAAGTCCTAATCTAAGGCACATCTAAACATCATCGAATCATAATTGATTATCTTAAATTCTACATCAGAGAATATTCCTAGTAATATTCCTAATCATCATAATTATCTTTAATTTTATAATTATTTGGCAATAAAACACATTTATCCTAAAGTTTGATTAATTGAATATTTTCATATTTAATTAATTAGATTTAATATTCTGCCACTTAATTGTTTAATTAAATTTAATTCTATCTATTATTAATTGTATTATTTAATTTTGACAATAAATCTACTATCTTATGAATAATTGATTAAATTCTTATTTAATTAATTAAAGCAAGTTGTCATTATTTAATAATATAGTTTTTAATAAAAGTTTGATTAAATAATTGATTAACCCATAAATCAATTGTTTTATTTTTAAAAGCAATTAAGTTGGAAATAAATCACTTTATTATTAAATTAATTCATAATTAAAACATGCACAATCAAGAAAAGCAGACAACTATCAATTATCAATTAAAGCTAAACTCTATTTTGAGTTAAAACTTAGCTTTTACATGTTTTTGTGAGTTAATTATCTTTTATTTAAAAATAACTCAAAAATCAACCTGAGTTATTTGAGTGATTTATGGCTTTTTTTTCCCATGCACCTCCAAAGCCCTGGATTTCTATAAAATCAAGGCTTCAACTCATCCCACAGCATCTCATAATTTTGCAAGCTTACTTTGCCAAAGTCATCTACAAATTGCACAACTATTTTGAAGAATTGAAATTTGGAGAATCAAAGCTTATTGCGAATCAAGGCTATTGTGAGATCAATTTTATTTTTTTTACATTCATTTAGATTCTTTTTTATATCATTGTTAGATCAATTCATAGCATATCAATTTTCCATATTAGCATAGATTCCATATCAAGTTTTCATATCATTGCATAGAAAATCCAAAAAATATAGATTAATTGCATTCATATTTCATATCTAGATCAATTACATTCAAATCCTTCATTTACGTGTCGTCTAGGTCACTGATCTCGATAACAATCTGAGAACATTAATCTTGCACCTACTAGAAGGCATTAAATCACTTGGTTAGATAGTTTTCAATTTTGCATGATTTCGATTATAGCTAACCTCTAATATTTTACTGAAGTGTTGTGTCTATAGATCAAGTACAATTTTTACACACACAGTGTATTCTCTGGATGAGACCTTAGCTAAAGGAATGATTCAGTGATCACTTGAATGCTTTGTTTGTGTGATATCCAGATTAAGCCATGCTTAAGATAAAATTTTAGTGACCTAGCAAAAGCCTTCAGTCGCGTGTTCGTTGAATGACTAAGGGTTAAGGGAAGCTTGTCGAGGTTAAGATAAAGAATTTGCAGGTCAAACTTGATCAAATGGAGGTCATGATTCTACAAAGGAAAAGTTCTTGAAAGATAACGATTGCATGATTTCAATGGTCATCTGATCTTCTAGCGGATGAAGACAGATGTGGCAGTGGGTCTAGTTGCCAGGTCATGTTGAGATGCTTGTTTCTAATTGGATGTCAAAAATATGATGTGGTCGGGTAATTTTAAAGGCTAAGTTAACCATTGTGATGATTTTCGAGAGCCGCCCAATGTGCTAGGAAAGACTAAGATCAATGGTCATCTTTTAAACTTGATCAATTAGTCATTGCTAGCAGAATTTGAATATTTTGCCAGGGTGTCTATAGGTTTTTGAACAGTGAAATAGATACGACAAAGGCTAGATCAAATTTGATTTTTATGGGATAGTTGCAGGTGAGAAATGATGAAGAAGATAAGGGTAGTCATCTTGATCTAATTTTGTTTCATGGGGTGCCATGCTGAGTTAATGCAAAGGACTATTATTTGACAAGGGCGGCTAGGGTTTGTTGGATGTCAAAATTCTTTCCAAGCTCTTATTCACACAAGTTTTCTTTGGGTGGTCCTAGCATTTATTTTGTTTTTTCTACAACAAGAAATCAATTGAATTTGTGTTTGCAGTAAGCTTTGATGATGAAACCCAAGTAATTCTAAAATCAAATTTGATTTGATCCTTTCGGGTTTCCAAGCTTTTTCTGTATTCTTTCATTTCTTGTTGAGTCTGGTGGTTGAGATTATTGTAGACCTAGTTTTGACCTAAATGATCTATAGCTTGTTGCAATCCTTTATAAGGATTTCCAAGATCATTTAGAGGGGTTCCAATTTTTGGTAATCTTAAGGGGTTCCAATTTCCTTGGTTCCATGAGTGGTTCCTTCCTGTAAATATATTGCCTATTCTCTGCATATAGGGTGTTCCCTCTTTCCTTTCTAGCTTGCAGAATAGAATATAAGTTGTAACAGTTTGTCTTATGAATAAGATCTCAATATTTTCATGCTACTATCAGATTGTCTCCATTTGATTTCTTGAACTTGTTGATTAGAGCATCAAGAGTGTTTTAGTCTTTCTATTGTATGTCTAAAGATGTTTGCAATAGAGTTATTTTCACAGAAACAACTGATTTTAGGACTATTTTTAAAATGTCTATGAGTTGGGATATCAAGTGTATCTCAGACTTGTCTTTTAGTGGATGATGATTAATGTATTGCTTGTTCTTAGGTCTCTTCTAAGGGGAGGGTTTAAGTCCTTTGAATAGGTAATTGCATATCTAAGTACACAAGTGGATTGCTAAGTAGGATCTGATCAATGGTGTATGATTGATGTAAGGCATCAACATATTAGAATGTATTGTCTTCTCTATTCATATCTCTCTATTGTAGTGATTTATTTGACTCTATTTCCCATTGGATAAGGCACTAGTCTATGAGAGACTTGGGGTATTTTAGGGGTCCATTCAATCCAAAAACTTAAATGAAATCATTTTTCCTTTCATGTTTGATAGGAGGAGTTAGGAGTAGTTTCTAGTTTTCAGGCTTACTCTATGCAAAGGGGATATTGAATAAGACTTGGTGAACATTGAGGTATAGGATACCTATAGGAGTCTGAAAGCTATTCCACAGTCATATATCTATAGGTCTATTATTTTTCACAAGAAGTTATGTATGTGCAGATGAGGTATACCCACCTGAGTGATGTGGAGCTCAAAGTGTAAGAGGATCATTCTCTTAGTCCTTGTTAATTGGCCCTTTTTCTTATCAGATTTGGAGTGGTTATTGAGAGTCAGTGACATTAATTTGTCAATTAAACTGTAAATCTGATAGTGTGAGAAAAAGGAACCAACAAAATGGTGACTCTACTAGGGATGGCCATAGGTTAGAGTCAGTTAAAAAAATATATTTGATAAATCTTCTCACCAAGTGTGGATGGCGACTCTGAGTTCTCTATTTGATTAGTGTAGTCTCTGATAAATAGTTTATAAAATCCTAGTGAAATTTTGTGTTGGTTGGAAGGTGATACAAAACTAAGTACAATATTTTCATCTTCAAGGAAGTGGCGACTCTACAACCAAAGAACCTGATGGAGCTACAAAGAAGGCTCTGGATCTACCCTGCTTCCCAATCAACAAGCTAAGTTTCAACTGTAGTTTCTAGGTATTTTTATTTTCATATGCATAATTTTTATGAAAATCAAGTGTAGGAAATGTATCCCTATCAAGTGTTCAACACTAGTATAAGGGTAAAAGTAAAAAGTTGTGTCACACTTTTCTAAAGGAAAAGGTCAATAACACACAAACTTTTTAACTTTAATGACATAAAAATGACATTTATGTTTAGAATTTGGAGATGATGTAAACTAATGAAATGTGTAAAAGTGGATGAAATTTATGCCTATAATTTTTAAAAAAAATTTTTAACAAGAATTCACATAGTTTTTTAATTTTTGAAGTCCATTTTTTACTTGCTGAAAAATGATGAAAAATGAGGGTCTTGTTCCCACCAAAAAAGCATATGCAAATAATCTTTTATTCCTTTGATTTCAAAATATGTTATAGATGAAATGTATAGCTAGTGTAGTAATAAGAAAAAATAGTTTTTAAAGTATATTTTCTCCATTATAACTACTCAAAGTTGAACATACCTGAAATCAATAGTTTTCATCTCCCACAAAATTTCCCCTATCAAATCTACATCGTTTAGAAAAAATCGAACACATTCTTGAAGATAACTCTCTCCTCTAGTGTTAAATATAAAATTTCAATTTTTTTTATAAACTTTACTATTTTTTTCTAATTTTGAAGGAGCTCATTCTCAAATGTTAAAATACCTACTTGCAGTATTTTGAAATTATAATATATATTAGATCTAATTAAAATACAATAAAAATTATATGATGATAATCTTGACTCTGTGCTCTAAAAAATGGTATTTTTATATTTGTAAAAAAATATCATTAAAAAGAGTAGGAGTTATTGAAACATCACTTTTCTGAAATAATTTTGTTTCTTTAGTAATTGGGTATAAAACATTCATTTAATAGATATTTCCAATTGGAAAAGTTGAAGCACTTATCTAACCTATCTAGAATGAATCTAGCTAGACCATATGTTTGACAAAAAATAATTTTAGTTAGAAATACTCAAATTCAACTATGTTGATAAGTTGTCCTAAAATGTGACATAGGTTTTGTTGGAAATATAGATGCAGTAACTGAGAGGGGGGGTGAATCAGTTAACCAAAAAAATATTACCACTGATCCCTTAGATATCTTAACAAATTATTTACTATTGCCACTTGGTAAACATACAGAGAAATGCTGAAACTTGATCCTTGAAGTGTGTAATAATTAAACTGATTAACTTACATGAATAAAGAAAATAACATGAACACAAGAGACACCAGATTTACCGTGGAAACCCAATATGGGAAAAACCACCAATGTAACTAGTTACTATTTTTCACTCTTCTGAAGTGATGCCCGGTTAGAAGCCAACCCGATAAAAGGTTACAAAACACACTGTTAGGTGTGACCTTGTTGGAGGATTTAATCACCCTGCTAGGAGTGGCCTTGTAAGAGGTCTTGAAACAATTCAATAGAACTATCACCTTGTTAGAAGATTTACAAAATAGTTGTTAAACCAATTCGGTTAAGAGATTTTGATATCACTGCTACAATTGTAAGAGAGTAACAATGAAATGACCTGCAACTAAATTGCTGAATATAGATCTTTGTTCTGCTTCACTAGATCCTTACTGATCAAATAAATCTTTGCTTCTCCTCAAGGATATCTAACCATCCTTCAAAATTCGCACATGCCTTTCTTCAAAATGATTTCTGCATGTTGTATATATTTTATTCACCACTTGACCTTCTCTATATATATGCCATTCTAATTAACATTTAGATTGTCAAGTCGGCACTAATAATTATTATAACAGTCGGATTGGATAAACAAACTGTAATAACAAAATCCTTGAAAGGCCGACCATGCTCGGTAAACATTAATCCTGAAAAGATTTCCTTCGGTGACCGAGTGAACTCAGTAACACAACAAATTCTGCAACATCCTTTAGAGACCGAGAGAGCTCAGTAACCACTAATTTCCTTTCGATAACCGAGGAGGCTCAATTAACACTGTTTCCCTGTCATGTTTCCTTTTGACACCCGAGAGATCTCGGTAGACACTAAAAACTACCTAGCTGACCGACTGAACTCGGTAGACATTGAGAATGATAATTGATATGACATTTGTGTGACATCAAAGACAACACATAGCTAATCCAACAATGTCCTTCAGACAATTGTATCCAACAATCT
Source organism: Chamaecyparis obtusa (assembly GCA_027943335.1). Taxonomy (NCBI): domain Eukaryota; kingdom Viridiplantae; phylum Streptophyta; class Pinopsida; order Cupressales; family Cupressaceae; genus Chamaecyparis; species Chamaecyparis obtusa. The sequence goes on from BSBK01007131.1 coordinate 2,475,914, forward strand.
CCCTCTTTGGCATTGATGGCAACACATGTCATAGCACAATAAAATTTCACAGAGAAACCTAGATTAAGAAACATATCCTTAGCTTCATTCTGATTCCCGTCATCTTCAAACTTCTTTCTAATTGAAAACTCTCCCTCTTAATTTCTCAAATTATTCTTCTTAGAAATTTCTTGAAATGACAGCAAACTCTCCCTCTTTGACAACACATGCCAAAGACAACTTACACAATTTCGGTAAATATCAATGTACCTTATGTACTGATTCATATGCAATGATTCCCTAACTATGCTGCATCAACTGATTGGTCTTCAACATGTTCTGGTTGATGCATCACTAAAACTTTATTTAGTGAACCTCAGACAAGGGAGTGACCCCTAACTTGCCTCTTAGATACAAGAATGCATCCTTGGGTAGTGGCTTGGTGAAGATATCTGCAATTTGTTCTTTTGTATGAATATATTCCAATCTGATTTTCTTGTCCTACACCAATTCTTTGACAAAGTGATATTTTATTGCAATGTGCTTGGTTTTGGAATGCATTACTGGATTCTTTGAAATGTTTATTGCACTTGTATTATCACAAAACATAACAACTGATTCTTTGATCTCAACCTTCATGCCTTCCAAAAGTTGTTTAAACCATACAATATTAGAGTAGTTTACTGCTACAGCAACATATCCTGCTTCTACTGTGGATTGGGATGTGCAGTTTTGCTTTTTACTAGTCCAAGATACTAACCTCTTGCCGAGAAAGAATGCTCCACCACTTGTACTCTTTCTCTCATCAATGTTTCCTGCCCAATCAGCATCAGTAAACACTTTTAAATCCAGATTGCCTCCAAATTTATACCACAAGCCATAGTCTTCAGTTCCCCTTAAATACCTCAAGATTCTTTTGATTGCCATCATGTGATTTTCTCTGGGTTTAGCCGAGAATCTTGCCACTATACCAACTGCTAAGGCAATATCAGGCCTTGTGTGTACTACATACTATAATTTTCCAATCATTGATCTGTATAAGTTCTGATCTACTTCTTTTGAATCATCATCTTTGGTAAGCTTCAGTCTAGTACACATGGGTGTACCAACTGGTTTTGAATCTTCCATACCAAATTTCTTAAGTATTTCCCTGATATATTTAGATTGAGTAATGTAGATACCATTTTTGTTCTGTTGAATTTGAAGTCCAACAAAATTTTTTATCTGACCAAACATAGACATTTCAAATTCTTTGTTCATATGCTCTGAAAATTCTTTGCACTAATCATCATTTCCTGTAAACATAGTATCATCCACAAATATTTCTGCCAAAACAATTTTGTTATCTGATCCTTCTTTGATGTATAAATTACTATTGTCAATAGCTCTTTTGAAATCAATCTGAGTAAGATAGTTATGTAATCTTTCATACCATGCTCTAGGAGCTTGTTTTAGACCATATAATGCTTTGTGTAATTTGTAGACTATATCTCTTTTGTCTAGATCAATAAAACCTTCAGGTTGCTCAATGTAGACTTCTTCCTCAAGAATACCATTGAGAAATACAAATTTTATATCCATCTGATATATCTTAAATCCTTTATGTGCTGCATATGCAAGTAAAGTCCTCACACCTTCTAATCTTGCAACAGGAGAAAAAGTCTCTCCATAATCTATTCCTTCTTCTTGAGAATATCCTTTACATACCAATCTTGCTTTGTTTCTTGATACTTGACCATCTTCATTCAACTTATTTTTAAATACCCATTTTGTCCCAATTACATTTTTATCTTTAGGCCTAGGTACAAGAGTCCATGTCTTATTTTTCTCTATTTTCTCTATTTCTTCATTCATAGCCTCAATCCAACTTTCATTTTCCAATGCATCTTTGACATTTTTAGGTTCAAAATCAGCAAATAAACATGTACCTTTTAGTTTACTTCTTGTCATAGTACCATATGATTTTTTTCTAATAATCTAATCTGGTTTATGATACTTTCTGACATACTTGGCCAATACAGGTTCCTTGCTTCCTGAATGAGTTACATTGTCATCTTCTTCATCTTCAAGTTCAGGTTGCTCGGGCTCGGTATATACTTGCTCGGTAGCTTCAAACTGAGACTCAGTACTTTGTGACTCAGTCTGAACTTCTTCTTGTGACTCGGTTACTGTACTGGGCTCAGTAGATGTAGTTTCCTTATTGACAGATGTGTCTGGCAATGTATCAGGTTTGATGTAAACAAATTTTTTATAATCGTCTGGTTCCTTTTTGCTTTCTTCTTCAATCTTTTCTGCAAACTCATCAATTCTCACATGTGCACTTTCTATGATTTTGTGAGTAGACAAATTTAGACATCTATATGCCTTACTTTTGCAAGAATATCCCAAAAATATTCCTTCATCACTTTTTTACATCAAATTTTCCTTTTCTAGATTCTTTTAAGATATAATATTTACTACCAAATACTTTTAGGTAACTTACATTTGGTTTGTAGCCATACCATAGCTCATACAGAGTCTTGAATGTGTCTTTTCTCAACTATACTCGGTTCAAGGTATGAACTACAATGTTGATAGCTTCCTTCCAGTTTTTCATAGCAATGTTCTTTTCAATCGTTAGAGTCCTCGCATAGTCCATGATAGATCTGTTCCTTCTTTTAGCTATTCCATTATACTCAGGAGTTCTCAGGGCTGATACCTGTCTTTTGATTCCTCTTTCAATGCAGAAATTATTGAATTCATGGGAGATGAATTCACCACCTCTGTCTGATCTCAAGCATTTTATTCTTTTTCCTATTTCCTTTTCTACTCTTGCTAAATACCATTTGAATTTCTCAAATGCTTCTGACTTTTCTCTTAAATACATAACAGTCATCATTCTAGAGTAATCATCAACAAAGAGAATAAAGAATTTTTCTCCGGTATAGCTCTCAATTCTAATAGGTCCACATAAATCAGTATGCACAATTTCAAAAATATCTTTAGACTGATAGTTTTTACTTTTAAAACTAGACTTTCCCATTTTACCAATTTGACAATTCTTGCATAGACCAACATCAGGTTTCTTCAAAGTAGGAATACCTCTTACTTTCTTGAATTTGCTTATTTTCATCATGTTGTCAAAATTTACATGACATAACCTTTTGTGCCATAACCAACTTTCTTCAATTTGAGCAATAAAACATGAGTAATCACCAAGATCAAGATAAAACAGGTTACCTTTGGTTTGTTTGCCTGATCCTATTAGTTTTCCTTTGTCATCCAGCAGTCTTGCTTTGCCATTCATGAATTCAACTTTGAATCCAATGTTAATTAGCTATGCTACACTTAGAAGATTATGCTTTAGTCCTTCAACCCAATATGCATTATCACATATAAGTTCTTTGGTTAATGAAATTCGTCCCTTTCCTTTTATACAACAAGGTTCATTGTTTCCAAACCTTACATTACCACCATCAAAGTTTTCAAAGTGTTCAAACTTAGTCCTGTCACCAGTCATATGATGTGAACATCCACTGTTTATAATCCATGTATCATTCTTGCTTATATGAGAGATAAGTGCCATCTCATCTTCATCATTATCAGATTCATCTTTTACAGCAATGAAAACAATTTCTTCTTCACTATCATCTGAATCTTTAGCTAAAAAACATGTTTTCTTACCTTTATCCTTGAATGATTTGAAATTCTTCTTGCCATTGTACTTGTAACTTTTCTTCTCATCTTTGCTTTGCTTGTTTGGGCACCTAGCTGCAATATGACCAATTTCTTCACATGAAAAATAGATTAAGGGAGTTTTACCTTTGTATTTTCCTCTGCCTCTTGAATACTTCTTTGCAAGTAATGCTTCAATAACTTCAAGATCGCTGTCAGAACTTTCCTCTGATTCTTCTTCACTTTCTAATTGGATTTTCTTCCCTTTCTTGAGTGAAAGTTTGGCCTCAAAAGTTGATTCAATATTTTTAGAAGTTGGAACATAGTTGTCATAGTTATCCAGTTCAAAGGCTGTCAATCTTCCAACTAAGGCATCCAAAGTTATATTGTGATTTTCTTCACATCTTCTTTCTTGAATAGCAGAAACTCTTATTGCATAAATAGGAAGTAATGTTCTAAGAACCTTACTTATAATAGTTTCATCATCAATTTTTCCTCCAGAAGCTCTGATTGCACTAACACTTGTCTTGATCCTTTCAACATATTTTGCAATGTTTTCTTCTTCTCTCATTTTCATCTGATCAAACTGTCCTCTTAGGCTTTTTTCTTTGGCTCTCTTCACATTGTCATCACCGCCATAGATTTTCTTCAGCTTGTTCCACATTTCATGAGCAGTTGTGCAGTCTTTGATTTCATCAAATTCTTCATAGCTAAGAGCTGATGCAATGTCTATCATCATAGTGTTATGGTTCTTCTTCTCTGCAATGTCTTCAATAGTTAATGTGCCAGTAGGAATTGTGTATTCTTGATCAATATATTTGCATCTTGAATCACCAATGGAAGCCAGATGAAGTCTCTTGAGACCTTGCCATGCTGAAAAGTTATTTCTGTTAAGTCTTGGAATTTATCTTTTGTAAGACATCTTGATCTTTAGCTTAGGTCCTTGAAACCCTTCCTGCAAGCACCAAAAGCTCTGATACCAATTGTTGGAAATATAGATGCAGTAACTAAGAGGGGGGGTGAATCAGTTAACCACAAAAATATTACCACTGATCCCTTAGATATCTTAACAAATTATTTACTATTGCCACTCGGTAAACATACAGAGAAATGTTGAAACTTGATCCTTGAAGTGTGTAATAATTAAACTAATTAACTTACATGAATAAAGAAAATAACATGAACACAAGAGACACCAGATTTACCGTGGAAACCCAATATGGGAAAAACCACCAATGTAACTAGTTACTATTTTTCACTCTTCTGAAGTGATGCCTGGTTAGAAGCCAACTAGATAAAAGGTTACAAAACACACTGTTAGGTGTGACCTTGTTGAAGGATTTAATCACCCTGCTAGGAGTGGCCTTGTAAGAGGTCTTGAAACAATTCAATAGAACTGTCACCTTGTTAGAAGATTTACAAAATGGTTGTTAAACCAACTCGGTTAAGAGATTTTGATATCACTGCTACAATTGTAAGAGAGTAATAATGAAATGACCTGCAACTGAATTGCTGAATATAGATCTTTGTTCTGCTTCACTAGATCCTTACTGATCAAATAAATCTTTGCTGCTCCTCAAGGATATCTAACCATCCTTCAAAATTCGCACATGCCTTTCTTCAAAATGATTTCTGCATGCTGTATATATTTTATTCACCACTTGACCTTCTATATATATATGCCATTCTAATTAACATTTAGATTGTCAAGTCGGCACTAATAATTATTATAACAGTCGGCTTGGATAAACAAACTGTAATAACAAAATCCTTGAAAGGCTGACCATGCTAGGTAAACATTAATCCTGAAAAGATTTACTTCGGTGACTGAGTGAACTCGGTAACCACAGCAAATTTTGCAACATCCTTCAGAGACCGAGAGAGCTCGGTAACCACTAATTTTCCTTTGATAACCGAGGAGGCTCGGTTAACACTGTTTCCCTATCATGTTTCCTTTTGACACCTGAGAGATCTCGGTAGACACTAAAAACTGCCTAGCTAACCTACTGAACTCGGTAGACACTGAGAATGATAATTGATATGACATTTGTGTCACATCAAAGACAACACATAGCTAATCCAACAATGTCCTTTAGACAATTGTATCCAACAAGGTTTGTGCTTTTACCCATAAAGGGATGAGTATTAGTGGGCATTTCCTTATGGAGGAATACAGGCCCTTTTATTTTGATGGCATTGAAGGTGCCCCTAATGAGTTTTCTACTAAGGGTGGGGAAGGCTTGCTAAGATTCATGGTTGATGGATTGGTTTTAGAAAGCCAACATGTATATGATCTCATGGGTTTATTTGGTGAAATGGATGTTGAGCATGAAGATGTTTCCATGAGGTTGTGTGTATGGTCTCTTTCACATAGTGCAAGGGATTGGTTCATATCCCTTCCTTCATGTTCAAGCCCTTCTTGGGATGTATTAAGAGAAACATTTATAGAACACTTTGATGAAGGAGCTGATATGGATGTGTATGAAATAAAAAATGAAGATTAGATACAAGACATTAGTGTCTCTGTTCATCTCACCATCCATGACTTTGATTATGAAAATTTTCTCATCAAGATTTCTACTATCAAGAAGAAACTTGCAGAGAATAGTGTTGAGATCTGGTAGCTAGAGGAGGACAAGAGATTGATGGAACTAGCAGTTCTTTATGATGATCATGAAGAGGCTAGTTGTTCTGATGATGATTCTCATTGTGTAGAGAGTATTGATTATGATGCTGACTTTCAAGTCAATGCATATGAGGATGCTAAAGATGAATCTGAGGTTGATAATGTTTCTAATTTGTCTACAGATTTTTCTTCTTATCAGCATGAGAAGGAAGCCTTCTTGTCCTAGTTTGAGGATGTTTTGTGTAAAGGGAAAGAAAATGAATATGATGTATATGATGATTCATGCACTAATTTCTTTACAAAAGATGATTTGAGGCTAGAGATGTCGGTCCTTGTTTCAAACAGGGATGATGTTTGCAGCACTAGGGGTGAGGCCAATGAAGATAATAAGGTCCAAAGTCCATTGAGCAGTGAAAAAATCTCAGCACTCTTGGCTGATGAATTTCAAAGGTATGCACCTGTTATGGACTATACTTTGTTGCTCCCCATTGACATATCCTTTGACACTGATAATGAGGTAGGGGTTCAAACTGATAAATATGATCCATGTGAGCTAGAGTTCCCCTCATGTATTGACTCTGCAAAAGAAGAGGTTGAAGGCCATGACAATGTGTTTTCCTGTCATAAAGATTCCAGTGATGAGAAAGTTTCTTGTTCATATCTTTTTCCTTCTTTTTCCAAATATGATAGTGAAGGTGATAGTATTGAGGACTTTGTCTTCCCAATTGTTGGGACATAAAATCTTTTGATGAAAATGATGATGCAGATCAATTTTTCCATTGTCAAAAAATTTGTGAAATAGAACTTCACTTGGTTCATGATCCTTTCAATGAAGACATCATGGAGGAACCAAGTTTCTCAGTGGCTGAGGTAATTCATGAAGGTGAATCTGAGGATCCAAGTCCTTCTCAGCCAGGTATTTTATGGTAATGCATGATGATCACTATGTTTTATATTTGGATGCATTACCTGATCAATTTTTTGTTTCCAGTCATCAAGAAGAGATGGATGATGTTCCATACTTTATGGAGTATGAACATGATAATGGATATGACTGGAAAAACATCGGTAGATTCAACTATAGCTTTATTTTTCAGCCCATGAGTATTCACATATGTTGGTAGCAAGATGATCATGACACTTTCAGGTGGCAGGTTACATATGTGGATGAAAATCAAACCTTTGACTTGGGAGGGTTTTGATTTTCCTTGGTGGCTCAGGGCCACTAAGTGAAGTTTTTAATCTTGTAAAGTTTGTACATATTTTTCTTTCTATTGTGTGTTTCCCTTCCTATTTCCCCGGTTCATTTTCTAATTTTTGAGGAGGTTCCTTGTCAGTTTTTGTCCAATGCATGGTATGCTTCCTCCAATAATTTTGATTTCTTGCATGGGCACAAGTTACCCATCATCCCCAGACAGAGCCACTATTAACCCATTTTTGTGTCATAGAAAAAATCCTAAGAAAATGTTCTATCCTTTCAAAAACCCTAATAAAATTATCATAACCACCTACAAGCTTTTTTGTATTAGTGAAGAAAATCTATCAGGTTTCATGGCCTGTGAGCTTAACCATGGATAGTCCAAGTTGTATACAAGCTCCAATTCAGATCACATCACCTAATGTGCAAAAAACCTAAGGGAGTTTCCCTATCCTATTGCAACATAGATTTGATCTATGAAGTAGATCTATCAGGTTTCATGGCCTATGACCTTGGCCAAGGATAGTTTATGGTGTGTCCGAGCTCCAGTTCAGATCGCATGTGCTCAAGTGTAAAAACTAGAAAGATATGGTAGTTTGAAGGTCTGAGAAATAGGGTTTTATCCATGTCCTAAGGCTTCATGAAATTTGTCTAAGTCTATAAACCCTTGGCCAATTCTATTTCTCCATTACCTTTTTCATGGCCACTCAAATCCTTTTCCTACACATGCTTTATTCTTTCTAGTGATCTAGCAAATGTAGTGTTCGTGTGTTCTCCTGATCTTGGTAGCTAAGTTCTAAACATCTAGCAACTTGGTGAACAGTCAATATTTCCTTCAGTCGATGAATCTCCAAATGATGCAGTCAAGTATGCTAGCACTTAGAGATTAAACAAGGACCTTTGACTCATTCTTGATTAGGTGGTTGGCGTGTGTTCTCGTAATGAAACCCAAGGTTAAGAAAAGTTTCAATGATTCAGTGAATGCCTTCAGTCACGTGATCTCTGGACCAGACATGGGTTGAGTTAAAAATTGAGCGATCATGAGAAGTCTTTAGTCACTTAATCTCCAGATCTAGGTTGAGTTAAGACAAGGTTTTGAGCGGCGAACAAGGACCACAAGATGAAGATAAGATCGACAGCTAGTGCTTATTCTCTTGATAAAAATTAGAGTTAAGAAAAGACTTAGCGATTCGATGAATAATTCAGTCGCGTGATCTCTGAACCAGACCAGAGTTAAGTGAAACATTGAGCAATCATGAGATTCCTTCAATCCTTGGTTCGCTAAATAGAGGCTGGGTTAAAGGCAAGGAGCATTCTGAGACTTAATCTAGATCGTTGATACAGTTTTAATCAAGCAGTGGTCATGTATTCTTTGGATGAGACCTCAGGTAAAGGAATGATTCAGCAATCACGCAAATTCTTTTTTTGAGTGATCTCCAGATTAAGCCGTGGTTAAGATAAAATTTTAGCAACCTAGTGAAATCCTTCAGTCACGTGTTCGCTAAATGACTAAGGGTTAAGGGAAGCTTGTTGAGGTTAAGATAAATACTTTACAAGTCAAACTTGATCTAATGGAGGTCGTGATTCCACAAAGGAAAAGTGCTTGAAAGATAATGATCACAGGATTGCGATGGCCATCCAATCTTCCAGTAGATGAAGACAAATGCAACAATGGGTCCAGTTGCTAGGTCATGCTGAGATGCTCATTTCTAATTGGATGCAGAAAAGATGATGTGGTTAGATAATTTTAAAGGCTAAGTTGACTGTTGTGATGATTTTTGAGAGCCGCCCAATGTGCCAGGAAAGACTAAGATCAATGACCATATTTTAAACTTGATCAATTAGTAGTTGTTGCCATAATTTGAATCTTTTGCCAAGGTTTCTGCAGGGTTCTGAATAGTGAAATAGATACAACAAGGGCTAGATCTGATTTGGATTTTTCTAGGATGGTTGCAAATGAGAAATGATGAAAAAGATATGGGTAGCCATCCTGATTTGATTTTGTTTCTTGGGGTGCCATGCTGAGTTAATGCAAAGGACTTTTATTTGAAAAGGGCATCTAGGGTTTGTTAGATGTCAGAATTATTTCCATGCTCTGATTTACGCAAGTTTTCTTTAGGTGGTCCTAGCATTTATTTTGTTTTATCCGCAACAAGTAATTGGTTAAATTTGTATTTGTAGTAAGCTTTGATGATAAAACCCAAGTAATTGTACAATCAGATTTGATCTGATCCTCCTAGGTTTCTAGGCTTTTTCTCTATTCTTTCATTTCTTGTTGAGTCTGGTAGTTGAGATTGTTGTAGACCTAGTTTTGACCTAAATGATCTGTAGCTTGTTGCAATCCTTTATAATGATTTCCAATATCATTTAAAGGGGTTCTAGTTTTTGGTAATCTTAAGGGGTTCCAATTTCCTTGGTTCCATGAGTGGTTCCTTCCTATAAATATATTGCCTTCTTCTCTGCATATAGGGTGTTCCCTCTTTCCTTTCTGGCTTAGAGAATAGAATATAAGTTGTATAAGTTGTAACAATTTGTCTTATGAATAAGATCTCAATATTTTCATACTACTATCAAATTGTCTCCATTTAGTCTCTCTATCAAAGGTGTTTTAGTTTTTCTATTGTATGTCTGAAGATGTTTGCAATAAAGTTTTTTTCATAGAAATAGCTGAGTTTAGGACTGGTTTTCAGATGTGTATGAGTTGGGATATCAAGTGTATCTCATACTTGTCTTTCAATGGATGCTGATTAATGTATTGCTTGTTCCTAGGTCTCTTCTAAGGGGAGGGTTAAAGTCCTTTGAATAGGTAATTGCATATCTAAGTACACAGGTGGATTGCTAAGTAGGATCTAATCAATGTTGTATGATTGATGTAAGGCATCAACATATTAGAATATATTTTCTTCTCTATTCATATCTCTCTATTGCAGTGATTTATTTGACTCTATTGCCCATTGGATAAGGCACTGGTCTATGAGAGACTTGGGGTATTTCAGGGGTCCATTCAATCCAAAAACTTAAATGAAATCATTTTCCCTTTCATGTTTGATAGGAGGAGTTAGGATTAGTTTCTAGTTTTCAAGCTTACTCCATGCAAAAGGGATATTGCATAATACTTGGTGAACATTGAGGTATAGGATACCTATAGGAGTCTAAAATCTATTCCACAGTCATATATCTGCAGGTCTATTGTTTGTCACAAGAAGTTATGTATGTGCAGTTGAGGTATACCCGCCTGAGTGATGTGGAGCTCAAAGTGTAGGAGGATCATTCTCTTGGTCCTTGTTAATTGGCCCTTTTTATTGTTAGATTTGGAGTGGTTATTGAGAGTTAGTGACATTAATTTGTTAATTAAATTGTAAATATGACAGTGTGGAAAAAAGGAACCAACATTCCCTATAACACAACCTCTAGGATTTTAGAAGTTAGATCTTCATGGTTGGTGTTTGATAAAAAGGAAGAGAAAACACCTTTAATCAAATAGCCTAAGCTAAGGGGAGGCAAAATGTCAAATCAAAGCTTTGTTGGTGGGGCTAAGAATTTGTCAAGTGGTATTTTTAAGGGCTCATATTTTCTAGTTGGAGCTTTATGCCATCACTCACTCACGACATGGTGCACCACGTTCCCTTCATTATTGGTAGGAGAATGAGAAGCCAAAGTCTTGGACATAGGGCTCACACATTCATATCCTATCATGGGAGGCATTTGCAAGTGTTTGAATTAAGGCACATCACTCCTAAGATAAGTGCAAGTCTTCTCAATGAGGGACATGATATAAAACCCTATTTAGAAACAAACATAAATAGTCCATATAAGAGTTTTAAAAGAGAGACCTCACTTCCTAAAAATCTTCTTCTCGTCTTCTAAAGGAGAGGGCTATAGAAAACATAAAAAAAATTAGGTAACACCTATAAGAGTTCATCACATGACACAGTGATAAATAAAAAAGGAAAAGGCACTGAATACACAGTACTCATTATTTATTAAGAGAAAACATAGCAAGGTGAGAGAGAGAATGCCCTAGAAAATATATGCTACAGTATGCACCCTTGGACTACAAGCCATAGGGTCTTATTAATTGAATTATAATATGATTAAAATAATTTTAGTTATAATTGATATGCAATTAGTTGCACAATCAATTATAATAAATTAAAAGAATAAAGTATTTTTTATTAGTTAAGTGAATTGATATAAATAAGAAATACTAAAAGTGCATTGAGTTATTAATTAGAAAATTGATAAAATCATGCAAAAGAGAGATTGATGTTAACAAAGTTTGTGGAGTTGAGTTGAGTTCTGGGTTTTGCATGGTTGAGTTTGAGTTCTAGATTCTTTTTCTTTATTAGGAGGATTTGTCCATTATTCAAGAGGGAGAGATTTGCAGGTTTTGGCTCTAAGGATTGAATTGGAGGATTTTGTGAAAGCTTTGAAATTTTTTAGGGTTTTGATTGTTCTTTGTGATTTCTGTCAATTGGTGGTTTGAGGTAGGGTTTGAAATCCTCGTAGATTAAATCCTTTTTAAAGGAAGTTTGTTTTCTTCATGCCTATTAGATCTTGTTGATATATGTTTTGGTATTCTTCTCTAGCTTAGATTTCTAGTTTTAAGATTTTTGTGAAACAAATCTTGTTTTAAATTTGTTAGGGTTTGATAAATTTTGTTGTAGAAAACCTTAGGGTTTGAATCAAATTCAAATATTTAAATAATTATGTTTTCCGGTAGGAATTAGCCATTTAAAATTTTGTTTGATTAATCATATATATATATATATATATATATATATATATATATATATATATATATATATATATATATATATATATATATATATATATATATATATATATATATATATATATATATACACACTTGTGTATGTTCTTCATTTTTAAAATAAATAAAAAATAAAAAGAAGACTTGTTATTTTTATGTCAAAAAAATCTCTAACAGAAAATAATAATAAATAATTTTTATAAAAAATTAAATATATATAATGTGGGGTGGCTAGGGGTTTTTCCTTACCCCCACCACACCTGCAGCAGTCATAAATATTGTGGCATCTATGCTGCCAGTGACACTATAGACTATCGACGGACGCAGGGGGTGGGGCTCGTGCTCCCTCCTCTCTTTTGCTTTTGTTTTAAAAAGTTTAGTTTTAAAAAAATAATATATAATGTATATTTGTGTGTGTGTGTGTGTCTGTGTAGTTAAATATATTTTTAATTAAATAAAGTTTATTTTAAAAATGAGTTATTTGGTATTTGAATTTATTTAACTATGGTATCATATTAATTAATATTTTATGTAATTAACTAATATTTTGGATAAAGTTAATTATTAATTAATAGTCAAGAAAATTTGTATTCTAAATTGAGAGTTTTATTAAATGTAAATTATATTGTTTAAGTAATTATTGATTTAGGAATCATTTTTTTTTATTATCATTATAAATTGATTTTCTTAGCAATGGAATTTATTTTTAGAAGATGTAATTATAGTTGTGTTAGTGATTATTTTTAATAAATTAATTTCTATAATGGTGTTTTACAAATTAGTTTATTAAATTGTTAAATTCTTGTGATTGTTTTTCCTTCTTTGATTATGGGTTAAGGAGGAACCTTTTATGTTATCATTTTAGGATTGTTACCTAAGGTAGGGTTAGGGATTAGTATTATGTTTGTGTTCCTTGCATACATGTATGGTATTTTATTTTATTTTAACCCAACTGTATGGAAGCTCTTGATTTTTTTATGATGTATATGTGATGGAAGTTGGTCATGTGTGATCCTGTGACATTTTGGAACCAAATCTTTACTTTTATGATTCATGAGATGTTTTGAGATTTATGAACTTAGGGTAGGTTATCTAGGTGTTAAAGGGGAAGTGGCTTGCTTTGGATGCACTGGAGTCAAAAAGTGGTTGCTTGGGTATCCTTGGTTACTTAAATAAGTGATAGTATAATACATTAAATGGGGTCTTAAAATAAATTAATAAGATAATGGATTAATCATCCATGCCTTGAGTGCTAGTATAGGCTAAGGATGGGAGTGGGAGAAGATGCTTTCCCGTCTAGTAGTGATAGTGAGTTTTGGCACGATCAATTATCCTTGTCTACATGAGAGGATTTCAGGTTCTGCATATGTTCACACTTGGGAGTCAGAGTCTAGTGAGATCATTCCAAGGGGTTGACATATGTGATGACACTTCCCTAATTTCATATAGGTTTCCTACGTGTGTTGGTTTCCTCTGGATTAGTATGTGTACCTTTGATTTATTGAGTTGTACCCTTGAGATAGGAAACGTATAGGGTACCTTTCTTAGTATTACCTGATGAGTGGTTTTAGTATGGTTATCTAAGTGGGGTCTGATGCTATCTCCTTAGCATGGTGGGAGTAGAACCATAGGTTTCCATGAGGTCAGGAGGTAGTGAATCTCTTACCTTTTGAGATACTAATGTTCATGTACCAATGTTGGATGATCCATGTTGTGGTTAACTCTTATTCTCTCTTCCTTGGAGATTATCATGTATACATTATGGTTTAGATGTTTATGTTTAATCTTTTAAATGAGATGATGTACGTTAGTTTTACTATGTAGAAGATAATTTATATGATTATTGTAATTAATAGATTAAGTTGTATTTATGTAATTCTACATCAAGGAACCCTTGAGATTTGTAATCTGTAATTAAGATTGTGTATATGAGTATATATGGACTTTATGTTTTAATTCCTCTTTTTTATTCAATATTGTTTGTAAACTCTTAAGAAAAAAATTATTATGTAAAGTTAGTAACAATTTTTAGGTTAATCTCTCTTAGGTTCCCTGGTGAGTCATTACTCTCTCTCTCTCTCTCTCTCAAAGATACTTGATACAATCATGACTTGATCATGTATATACTTGATAGTAAAATAAAAACAAACAAATTTATAAATATATGTACCGTGGGGCTATCACTACGAATTGAGATGTATGTGACTCTACGGTGGTGAATTGGTGTCACGACATCGTCAAACACCACCCTCTATCAAATAAACCATGTAAATTAAAAATGAGTATGCACAAGCGACAAGTATACATATGTATAAACAATATAAAACACTTAATTACCTTCCCCTCATCAACACTTGATGTCTGCACCCCCTCATATTTCCCCCCAATGGCAGCTGGTGAAGCTTGCTATAGTATTTAAATATAAGATTATCATAAAAATTGGAAAACACATGTATATACTAATATAAAAAAGGAAACCAATTATTATATTAAAATATATGTATCATGGAAGTTTCAAGGCCAAATGAAATGTCTCAAAGCGTGGAACCCTCCACCTATGCCATCTCCTCCTCTATCATCAACTAAACATAAATGGACCACATATATATACATAAGTGGGAAATCATTATAAGAAAATTCAACTAAAATTATGAATGTTTGAAATTAAATACAGTATGACAAGTTAAATGTTTAGTAAGTACCATAACAATAGGAGTCCATGGCTTTGTATGCCCCTCCTTGTCTCTCATGTGATGCACCTCTCCATGAGGTGCTTCAGTCCCTGTAGTGACCTGTTTTGTATCGTCCACCTCGAACATGTAGTCATATGCATCTATATCATTCAAGGGATTCAAGCACAAATTATTTCACATAGTGCAAGTATGGGGCACACAAACATGTGAGCTCATGGCTGATGTGGGAGGGCTAGAATCATCAACATGAGGAGGAAACAATATCACACTCTTCTTAACCAGTAGATCGCTCAAGGTGTGAATGGTTCTAATAGTTTATGACTCATCCTCAGCAATAATATTAGGATGTTGCACTTTAGGAGGGGTGAAATATCAGGGGGCCATATGTGTGGGATTTCACCCGATGTGCACATGGTTTGTCCTGAGGAGTGCCTAACCCTATGCCCTGGTTCAGTCTCATGCTTCAATAGTTAACTTTGTGACCGAGCACAAATTCAATATACAATTTTTTAATAAAGTACAATAGGACCTCCAAATTTTTGTGGGGTGGTCTATCAAAAACCATCCACCAGTGGTTCCAAAAGTGGTCACACATCACATCATTTGTGCACCACTTAATTGATAACTTGGAATTTTTAGGGTCCACTTTTAAACTTGTGTTGGGATTCACAAAAAGGTTACATATATCATTTTTAGTTATATTTACCCCCATAACTACATCATCTTAAAGCCCATCATCAAACTTGGCATGCATGGAATCGTGCCAAAGTAGTGCAACATTATGTTGCTCTGTAAGTTTCTCCATGTTTTCAAAAATGGAGTTCAATGTGGAAAAACATGGGGCACAATGTGGGGATATTGAAATATGTGTTTTGCAAGCCCCTTAATTGGTTTAAATTTTCACTTATGAGCTCCTCTAACGGTCGAGGGTTGAGAATTGGTTCATCAGCAAGTGGTGGCGGATTGCTTTCAACCGGTGGTGGATTCATTTGTGGTGGTTGGAGATTATTTTTGGGTTTGTTACTTGGTCGAGGGGTTTGTGGTTGGTTTGAGTCCATGCCTGGTTACATTAAAAATAGATTTGTAATTACAATCAAAATTTTAAAATGATTAACAAATTTAAACAAAACCCTACTTTTTAGCAAAAAACAAATGATTTCATTATAAAACATTAAAAAAATAACAAAATATCAAATTTATACATACCTTGATGAAATTTGATTGAAATTTGCAAGAAGAGGATCATATATCTAATCACAAATCGTATAAATGATAGAACCCACTATTTTTACAATGAAATCTAATAAATTCTAGCCATGGGTATTATCTTTTTATTGGAAAATATCAAGTATCTGATTTTGTATCGGGTACCCGATTAGGCTTGTGCATTGTAATTAGCTTTGGGAATGTGTACTGACACCCAAGCCTACTAAAAATTCAACATGCTTTTTAGTGCATTTTTGGACGAGTGAAAAGGAGAATTTTTTCACATCGCCACTTTTTGGCATACCATGATCCTACACATACCCTGATTTGTTTTGGTTTCTTTTTCCACTAGTATTGTTGAGAATATGGCTGCTTCTTACACTTGTAAAGAAGCCATTTGGCTTAAGAGACTATGTTCAAATATTAGAATAAAGAAAGGAGTAGTAACAATTTATTGTGATAGTCATAATGTAATATACCTAGTGAAGAACCCAAATTTTCATGCCAAGACCAAGCACATCATTGTTTAGTATCATTTTTCTAGAGATATGTTTGAGGATGGTAGGTTGAAGCTGGTTTAGGTAAAGACTTTGATGAATATTTCAAATTCATTAACTAAGGTTGTGAACATAGAGAAGATGAGATGGTGTTTAGATTCTATGAGCCTTATATCCCCTAGTATTTGAACTATTGTGCAGATACTCCCTTTGCCCTTGCAAGGTATTATATAATTGAGAGATTGTTAGGAAAATATATTTCAACCTTGTATTTACATATGGTTACTATTTTTAATAAGTTTTTATTTGAGGATGAATTTTCCCTATTCTTTCCCTGGAGGTTTGAATGGGCTAGATAAGAATGCCAGTAAATTTTTGTTGCGAGATCATGTCTAGTTTTGAAGATATTAAAGTTTTGTTTTTTGGAAGTTTTTAAAAAAATCCTAAACTCAAATTTGAAGGCTTCAAAGGCTCTAAAATAGCCTACAATGTGCCTAACCAATGTACTGGGTTGCAAGGTGGTAGAGAATGTTGTAAGATTGTTTATGATTTAAACGATTTCTCAGTCAAACACTTGGTCTAAAATTTATGACCTCCAGAAGTTTGGTCTCCTAAAAATGGAAACATGTTGAACACATAAATGAGTTATAAAAGAGAGTTACAGATGGTGTGTGGTTTGATACATCATAGGGAATCTTTGATTAGAGATAAAATGGCCACAACTTTATAAGTGATTTTTAGCCCATGGTTTTGTAATAGTGTTTAACAGTTTCATATATTGTATCTCCTATATATTATGTGCATGAGATGGAGGGTGGGTGTAAAAGTTTTATAGCTATTCAATTACCTTTAAGTCCCTATTTTGTGATACTCATGAAAGAAGATTTCTCTGTAAGTATATTGTAATTTGTTATTGACTCCTAAATAATATATTATGTGATATTTGGAGTGTGGGGTTTTCTTCTTGGAAGGATTTTCCCCACATTAATCATTGTATTGTGATATGTATGATGTTTATGTTATTTCTCTTAAGTTTTTGTTGTAAAGATTTGAGAAAAATTTTACATTAACCTCCTCTCACGGTTAGTGTAGGAAGTTGTTTTTCTACTTAACTTCCTTACAGATACAATTTAAGACACAACAACTAGCTAGTTGGCAATAAATGTGGCAATTTAGCCCTCTTCTTTTTAGAAATTTTTATTGACCCAATGTTTCAATCATATTTTCTGAAATCAAGGACACTTTTGAAAAGATTTGGAAGTACTCATTACTAAGGTTCAAGATCTAGATTTCAAAAATATTTTTTATATATTTTTTTACTTTTATCTTTTCAGTTCATTAAAAGTAGATCATTATAATCAAATTTAAAATTAATAGAATCTTTAAAAAAAAATTAAAATTAATTTAAAATTCTATCAAAACATAAGACACTAGAGAAAAGAATCATCTCCAAAAGAATAAAATTTACTTTTATTCATAATGAATAGTTAGTCTATATTAAGTATTTAATTCATATTTTTTTAATAAAGATAAATTGAAAATTTTACTAAAAAGATATTTTTCAATGTACCAATGTACCAAGTTCTATACTTAGCTAAGTGGAAAAAGTATTTATTTAAGAAAAATATAATTTACTATATTAAAAATGGAGCCCATCAATCTTTTTCTTCAATTTTCTTGACAATGCAATTATTCTATTAATTTAAATTTAAAAATAGTCAAACAACTTTCTTTTTTAATTTACAAACATAAAATAAGCTATATATTGTATAATTAATAAGCTTATTATATTTTGGAATGCAAAATGTATGCTACTTGCAAGTGCATTAAGTTAAAACAATATGATTGTAAATATTGTTTTACCTAAAAAAGGTGGCATAACCTTCTCTTTTTTTTTATTGAAAATATCATATCCTTCTCCTCTTTTATTTTTTTATTTTTTTAAAGATAGCTTCCAAGAAAATTTTAAATAGAACTTTATTTTTAATTGTGTAACAAATGCCATTCATTATATATATTTGTTTGTAATTTTTTTATAGAACATTTATTATGAGGAGAGTGTAAGAATTCTAAAACATATCCATAGATCTATTGAGAGAATATTCATCCTTCTAATATTTAAATATTTAATTTATAATTTAAATATTTATTTTATTTTGAGATTTATTTTCTTGGTTTGTATGCATATTAACAATAGAGAAAAAAATTGTGGCGACAATGGCATAACCATGCCTAGTTTCTTTATATTTTGGGTCCATTTCAATTAAAGTATTTTTTAATGCAAAAACAAGTTTATAAGTGGAATATGATTGCATGAAAATGAGTTCATAATATTATTTCATATCATTCCCATCATCATCATCTCAAGAAGTTGATAACTATACATTTGAACCATAAATCTTTAAATTTTAATTTTCAAATCTTTCCAAATCCTTCTATTAGCTATTGTAATTTGACTTATCACATATTTGTGTAGATCTATGTGGCATATTGTAGTGTTAATTTAACATGTTTACAAACATTAGGTACTATATTTGAAATCATGTTGCATGGGATAATCCATGTATATCATTACAGTAACATCATTGAATATTTTAGTTGTAATATCAAAGCATACATCATCTCAACATATTGCATGCTTCCCATTTGTCTTTAATTTTGTTTGATCATTATTGAATAGCCTTCCTTAGGGTCTTGGCAAAGGAGAACATGATCTTTTCTTAGCAAGCTCCCAAACAATATATGAAGATATCACACTTCTTTAATCATAGGAAGAATAAGTTGCGGTGAATTTGCAAAAGGCAATTTTCTATTTCTTAATTTATATGGATCTATTTTCAATAAAAAGCACTAGATCATTTCTACATTTGTGAATATTAGCCACACATATGAGTTAAAACCACAATAGAACACACGTAATTAGTTTAAATTTTATTTTTTGATGGAAACACGTTGAAGTACATAGATGTTAGCACCTCCACCTTTATAATCCATCAAAATTACCCAAGGGTTGAACCTAACCTCAATGCACCTCCATGAGTTTTTTCTAGGTTTTCATATGTTGCATACCATCATGCACACCAAATTTTCTCAACCAGTTGAGCTACAACCTTTTGACGAGTTTTCAAATTTTGAGACATTGGTTTGAATAAATCTCTCATTTCCAACATATTAAAAAATTAATTTTATATTAACTAATGTCTATTTTTTTAGTTCCACCTTACATCTCTCATTTGGCATGAGAGAAAGGGCTTTGTGTTGGAAATATAGTTGGGAAATGTGATACTGAGAGGGGGGGTGAATCAAATATCACCTAGTAAACCATTTTAACATTGTATAAAAATATTGTATATCATCAACAAAACTTCATCAAATCAAAGTAACTAATATGCTAAGAATCATTCAAGAAAGTACTCATAACTCAGTAATTTTGGTTACCTAGAAACCCTTGAAAGGTAAAACTGGGGTGGGGGTGACACCCACAAATCTTCACTACTGTAGTATAAAGTTTTTATGTTAGGGCTTACAAAATTTGATCAAAGATATGATCTACCCTATGAGGGGTCTGCCCTGTTAAGAGCTAAAAGACTTATACAGTCTACCTTGCTAAAGGATTTAAAACTTACAACAAAGTAAGCACTTGGTTAAGAGATTACAATAGGTCTGTTAGGACCACTCGGTTAAGATATTTACCCTGATACACTTGTTAGAATGTCTCGGTACCTGATCCTTCAATTTGCACTGTATGCAAATTACAGATCTTCTCCTTGCAGTATTGTTTTGATCTCTTTTATCAAGTTTGTCTTTGTTATGTCCTTCACTGCTTAACTCGGTCACTAAACTCTATCTGAATGCTTCACTGATATGAATGTGCTTCTCTGCTCACTCCTTCATTCCCTTCACATCCTCTCATATGCTAACTCATTTTAGGGTTCAGATCTTATTCTTATATAAACAATTGAACATCTTCACGATTCAAGATCTACGGTTCAAATTAACTCCTTTTGCCGCTTAAGCCTTACTAATTTAGGATTGGTTCTAAGTGTTACATAGGGATCAATGATTACAAAATAGGTGTGTAATCACCTCTGTGATTTACTCAACAAACAAAATACAAAACATGAACGTCGGCCAAAATGTTTTACCTCGATCATTGTGCCATAACAAACTCATATGTCATTCCTAGCTAACTTGGCAAATGTTGTTCCTGATACTCAGCATTCACTATACTTGACATATGTTGATATCTCTATCGCTTAGTAATCATTACTTACATAGCTCGGCAAAAAACTTAACTCAACTAATACAAAAATACATAGTGACCATTGGTTTACCCAGCAGTACTACTTCTCGGTAAGTATACATTACATAACTCGGCCTATACATAATGACTTCGTCACAGTGATGACTGACCATTATTGCCTAGATAATGACTAAGTGTGAGTCACTAATAGTCAACAAACCTATAGAGATCTACAATCTCCCCCTTTGACATTAGTGGCAAAAACACTTTGTCATGACATTACATTTGTATTTGCAAAAGTACTTAGTATTAGTAGAATACTCCCCCTAAGATATATATATATATATATATATATACATATACATATATATACATATATATATATATATATATATATATATATATATATATATATATATATATATATATATATATATATATATATATATATATATATATATATATATATATATATATATATATATATATATATATATAATTTTGTTACCTTCCCTTTGTGCCTAAATATGTCATGTCATTTACTTTCCCCCTTGTTTTTGGCACGCCTGATTTCTTCGTTGGTAGGGATCATGAAGTATTTGTCTAGAAATGGTTTATGAAGTATCATAACCATGTGTAGTGCAGTTTCCCATCCTCCTGTAGCAATGGTCAAAACTTCTGACTACACTTCTAGCTTGGCATATAAATTGACTAGGCTCTCGACTGTAGACATATTCGGATCTTTCTATGTTAAGTCCTTAGCCTTGGCTAACTCTCTATCAATGACCTTCAGATGAGGTGTCAAAATTGTTTGCATGGAGATTAGACGAGCCCTTATCTTACCATCATTAGCCATCAATTCGGCTATCATTCCTTGTGTATGCATAAGCTTAGCATAATGTTTTGAACTTGATTCTGCATCCAAGCTTAAGGATTCACTGGTAGACTTTAGTTCTTGCTGTAGTTTATCTACCAGCCCTCGGTTATCCTTAGTGAATTATTCTACATTGCAGAGTTTGGTAAGCAGAGACTGTGCATTCACAACTACTTCTGATTATGTTACCAAAGTAGAAAGTGCTACCTGTTTCGCTGCAATCTCAGCAGATACTTTTTCCATCATCTTGGTCTCAAACTTTCTTTCCGACCACTACAAGAAACTTATCACTGGCTCCGCTATCTTCATTAGTCACTTTCTTAACTATATGGACAAGTTGTTCTAGTATGGGAGTAGAACTATTTACATCAGACAACTCAAAAGCATCATTAAATATTTCTTTTATTTCATACAAGACCTGCTTTTGCTGATGTTCTCTCCTGAGTTCTTCCTGCCTGCTTTTCCTCTTCAATAAATCTTGTAGTATTTGCATCTGCTCATAAGATAAGTTATCAGAATCCCATTTTAGAATAACAATAACTTCGTCAATAGTTACCTCTAGTGAAGAGACTTTCATTTTCTTCTTAAGTGCCTTCTTTAGTGTGCTCCCACTCAGCATTTGTACAAGAGCTTGTATTGCCTCTTGTTCCTTAGGCTCTTGTATGTCAATATCTTTGTCTTTGTCTTCTTTTTCTTTTGTTCCCTTATCCTCCACATGAGGACTTGTATCATTTATTGCAGACTTCTCTCCTTTATCTTGTTGTTACTCCTTAGCAGATGTAGATTGATTTTTTGTTGCTGATTGATCTGGTTCCTCAGTAGTGCTCATACCAGCTAGCATGTCAACTGTAACAACTTCAGGTTTGGTGGGGGTAGTGTTAACAATTGTTGTATCATCAATTGTCAGATAATCTTTTACTTGTAAAATTATAGTATTGTTGCTTGGCAAAGATGTGTCTTTTGCTTCCTCGGCCTGTATATCCTTCTCGATTAATACCTGAGTATCTACTGGGGTATCCACTGTTATATCAATAATTTTTACTTTTGATACCTTCTTACTTTCCTCCTCCATTTTAGCTTCTATCCCCTGAACAGGTAACTCAATTGTCTCCTAAGTATTTCATATATTGTCTGGCTCAGCATCCTTAGATGTACTAGCATCTTTGTCAATTATCAACCCAAAAATTATTTTCCAAATCTTTAAACTTTCCTATACAACATCCTCAACCTTGTGTTGAAGGATAAGATAAGCTCTTTGTTTGGGAATGAATTTGTTCCTATGTTGTTCCACAATTTTCTTGACATTTGCAGGGGTTAGATTTGAGTCAACTTGAGCTAACATGCTTTCTCTTATCTCCTTTTCTGTATTAAGAGCATATTGCCATTTCTGTGCAACTCTATTACTCAGCTCTTTAGGAATCTGTTTCTCCAACTGTATAGGCAACATCTTAAAAATGCAAAGCATGTCAAGAATAGCTTCTTCAACTTTTTCTTTATCTCCTATACTTAGACTCCCAAAGTTTAATTCCTTCAAATCTTCCAGTCCAGTAGTGCTTGTTATATTGTGGCATATTTCATCCACATTAGGTGTTACACTCTATGTTGCAATCTTCTTCTTCACCTCTGTTGGCACCTGCAAATTTTTCATGGTCATATTCACTTTTCTCTGGTCCCTGTAGTTATTTTTCCCTGTTTCTAGCTTAAACCCTAGGCAAAATTCATAAATCTAGCCGTTGGGTAGACAAACCCTAAGTGTGCCCTAGCCTGGTTCTAATTTCATGTTACTTTTTTGGGTCACTTAAAATTTCCTAAACGCATGTGCTTAATTGTTTTATTTCCCCATGGAGGGTTTAGTTTTAATTTTTCCTAAGTTCTTTTCTCCCCGGCGGGCTTTAATTTTTCCTAAGTTTTCATGCGCCTAGCGAAATATTTCCCTAAGTCGGTCGGCTTTAATTTTCCCTAAGTCCAGCTTCAATTCTTTCTAATTTTCCAACTTAGTCTTTCCTGGGCCCGACTCTCTGACAACATCTTGATCCAACGGTTGTCGTGAAAGTGCAAGGGGTGTGTCAAAGGTGTGTTCTTTTGCGATGGCCATTGATTCTCTTTTAATGACACAACGCTTCAAAAAGGTGGGACCTTCCGATAGGTCAGCACAGTTGGTGGTCTCTTATTGGTTGGCGTGTGTTGTGACTTGGTAGTTTTCAGTGGGACCTGAGTTTCTGGCTTGTCAGTGGGCCCTGACATCTGCAAAAAATTGACGGTGGGTGTAAGTTCTTATCGAATGTGTCAGAGGCTTGAGATTATGCGATAGCCATCGATTCACTTTTCGCTATGAGCTTCGTGGCGATGGTCCCAATGTTAGACAGAATTGATTGGCAGTTTCTCATTAGTCCAGGTGTGTTGAGGTGGACTTGTCAGTGGGTTCGCCAGTCTCAGGGGAGTTAATACGCTGCAGGATCTAACAATTGTCGTGATACCATTGATCGGAGATGCACATGCTTTATGCTAGCACTTTTGCGATGACCGTCTGATGCAAAGACAAGGAAAATTTTGTGACGTGTTCCCGGTGTCTAAAAAAGATGATGTGGGGGCTTTTTAGTGGTCCACGTGTTGCTGACTGTGTTGTGTCAGTGGGGCTGCCAGTTTGTAAAGAGGTTAAAGTGCCGTGTGATCTCTTGGTTGTCATTACACTGCAAGGGTAAGTTGCACAATGGATAAGTCAACGGTGTAGCGACAGCCGTCAATCTTCACTAAAGATAGAAAGCCTACTTGGTGGGTCCTTTGCACCAGTTGTCACTGACGTGCTATTTTCTTATTCACTGGGTTGTTGTCTAGGTGGCGGCTGACTATTCTGGGTCTCGCGGTCATTTTTAAAGATAAATGGAGATCTCACCCGCCGTCCAATCTGTCAGGAAAAGGAAAAGATCTACGGTTGCATTTAAAAAATTTTGATGTGACCATTGCAATTTGAATTTGAATTTTTGAATGGGGTTTCTAGTGACAGGAAGTACCAAAATTTATGGTTTTAGTAGCTGATTTTGATTGGTTTGGTGGCGTTGGTTGTTGCAGTCTGATCTGAGGGTCTCTGTGGTCGGTGGCATGATGTTTTTGTACCAAGAGAAGTGTGGTTTTGTGCTCGAGGCATGTTACAGGTGTACAATTAGACTAAAAAGCATGGTGTTTTCATGATCTTCGGTATAAATCAAGAGATTTTCATTGATGAAGATCAATTTTGGGTCTGATTGTTTAGGTTCCTTGGTTTTCTCCCCTGGAATTAATTTCTAATTGATATTGGTTGGTTTAGTGGGTGAAACCCTAACCCTAGCTATCTGAAGCTTGTTGCATCCTGAATTCTTTTATGATTCCAAGATAGCTAGTGGTATAAGTAGTAAGAGTTCTAATTTTGTAGTGGTTCCAAAAATTTTGAGGCTCGAATATTTTTTGGTCTTTTAGGCTTTTGGTCCCTGGTTCCAGTTTTTCAGTAATCCAAGGGATTCTATTCTTCGGTTCCATTTTCTTGATGCTGAATGCAAAGAATACAAGTTTTTATAGAAAATTCTCATTCTGAGTCTTTGAGTGAAGATTTTTCCTTGTATGTACTGATACACTTTCATGAAATACAATACAATTTCTATCTTGGTTCTGTTAATGTCTCTTAGCTTTGTGTTCCATTCTTGTATGTTTCACTTGTAAGGCATTTTACACATAATAGTTGTAAGGTATCTGTCTAATTGTTGCATGAGTTTCTTTCAAGGAAAGGATTAAATCCTCATGTGTAATTTCAAGGAATGAACACATCTGTTGAGATCTTGATGATAACAATCTAGGATTGAGGGGATAGTTTGTAAGGCACTCTATCCAAATTGTATGTGGTTTGTAAGGCATATCACTGTATTTCCTAGAAATTCCTCTATTGATTTATGTTAGACTCTTCTACCCAAAGGATTAGGCACTGGTCTAATCTCTGCTATACAGTCACCTTTTTTCCATCAAGCACAAATTTTATCATTACCATTACACATTTTCATTTCATGTTCATGCACCAAAAGAGATAGGACTATCCCTGATGTTTTACAATCCATAGTTGTTGATTCCTTGAAGAGTGAATCAAAGGTTAGCCTTCCTTGAGTTTTACTCATAAAAAGAAGAACCTGACTCATCACCCTTATGCCATTGTTCATGTTATCATACTAGGAGTTTCATTAGTCACATTCTGCAACAGGTTGTTCTCAGTTGTCTTTAGAATTATCTTCCATAAAAGTACATCTAATAAACTCAATAGCATAACAATGAAGACCTAATCCACCAATCCATAGCTTACTTGAAAGATAGTAACCTATTTGTAGGCAACACCCGCCTGAGTCTTGTGGAGCTCAAAGCAGAAGGAGGATCTTATCCAATCCTCGTCAATTAGTCTTTTCTTGCAAACTTGGAAACCTATTTACTAAGAATCAAGCTAATACCCTTGCCAAGTTTGATCCATAAGAAAAATCCCTAACAACCTCTTCATCAATTTATGTTTCCTCGTCATCTTCTTTTTCTAAAACAAGTTTCCTTCCAGGCCTTTTGTTTGCCTTTCTTGGCACTACCTTAGGCTAAACAACTTTTCTTTTTCCTGAAGCAAGGGATTTCTTTGGTGTCTCGGTAGTTGAAGAGACTGCCCTTGTTCTAGGCCTAAGCACAAGTGTCGATGTTACTTTAGGTTTTTGTATTCTTTTGGTTGAAGGCTCGACAAGTACTGGCTTCTTACCCTTCTTCTTCTCAACTTCTACTTCTTCCACTTCATCACTCTCACTAGAGTCACTTGCTTCATCTTCTCCCAGTCCTTGACTTAATTCAAGTGGTGCATATTTCTTTGTTTCTTCCACATATTTCTCTAAATTCTTTACAATTTTCTTCCTCTTTCTCTCTATAGTTGCAACCTGTAATCCCATAGTGATTTTGGATTTGGCTTCTTTATATGTTCCAAAATAAGGTGCCTTATTATCAATTTCTTCAGCTAGAAGGTTTGTAATAGCAGTTGTAGTCTCATCAATGTTTACCTCGTAAGGCAATGGCATTAGCCATGAAACCCTCGGTAAAACTACTTGTGCATAGGTGAAGTCTGTGTCAACTAGAAAGCATATATCCTAGTTATACTTCTCAACTAATGACATGGGGACTCTACTCCTCTTCCTCATTTTCTTTTTGAATTCAATAAAATAATTCTCCATTACACCATTAAAATTTTCTCCTATCTGACCTATGAACTCATTGATTTGAACTGTAATGGGTTTCTTCTTATCCCATATCACACCTCCAATAGTAGGAAAACACTTATGTATGTAAAACAATAGACAGACTGGCAAAGAACCAAACTTACACATAGAATTCTTTGTAGTCTGGATTGAGTTTAGGTTCTCGGCAAACTGTGTTAGTTGGAGCTCGGCAAGATCATAATTGTGTCCTTTCCTAATGATTTTCCATGCCTGATCCACTACCATATAGGGGATACTATCCAACTAACTAGATTGGTAGAATTTGTGCGAGATAATCCTAACTACAAATTCAATCTCCGAATCAATAATGGTGGAAATCATCATTCCACATTTGTTCCAAACTACCTGTGTATTCACCTAGATTTCTTCCTTACTTGCACACTTCATTGTTCTTTTTCCCTAAATTGTAGGGTATCCAATTACCTGATTGATCATTTCCTTTGTTATCTTCACTGGTCCATCTTCTAGCCATAATTGCATATCATGCACTCGACTCAATACAATTTTTATCCTTTCAACTTTGAAATTCTACGGGAAATCTAGGGCATGCACTAACCCTTGTTCGGAAACTGTTTTATACTTTGGCTTCAACACTCCATTATCGCATAATTTGTCATATGCCTCCCTAATCTCGTAGTCTCCAATCTCTCCAATTTTACACATATAACAAGACCTAATATCATTCATTATCAGCACATTCTCCAGAATCGAGGATAGAGCACCGTTGAGATCTCCTTTGATCGCGCTCTCTAGAATTGCCTTAAACTTTTGTGGCTTGCAAACATCATTCCTTACCAATTGTACATTGAAAACCTCCATCCCTTGTTTCTTCATTGTGGCAGACGATGATGATGCCATTTTAACTTAAAATTTTTTAAAAGAAATATTGCTCAGTAGTGTACCTTTTCTCGTAAGTGTTTTGTAGATGATTTGCTGACGGCATGCTAAAAAGATTTTGGAATCACCCTTGACAAACTGGTTACTAGCACTCTAAATCGCTCAAAGAAATCTCAATTCACTTGGTGAAATGAAATGAGAGGCAACTTTCCGCTTTATAGATTCCAAAAATTTGAATTAGGGCCTCATAAATGCTCTGTACAATATTTTAAGTGGAATACAACTATCTCGGCAAACCTATGTTAACCTCGGCTAACACAAGCTTGGTCAATATAACCATTTAGACATAGCTCGGTGTACATCGCATCTCGGCTACCACAAGTGCTTGGCATACATTGATAACTCGATCAAAACACTGACGCTCAGCTTCAAAAATGAAATACTCTATTTTTCTCAGACATGTCCTAATGCATCTTTAACTATGCAGATATGGACTTTTACTCAACTTTATGTTAGGAACTAATGTAAGATAAAGCATTGTTGGGCTCAGTTCCAAACATACCTTCTTTGCTTAGTTTGAAGAAGTGTGATCACCTGATCCATCGGATTGGGTGACCTCAGATGTGCTAGCTTCACTTTTTCTTTCTTCTTCTTTATTCTTCCATGTCTTATTCATCTGATTTCTCAATTTCTCATGGATATCTTCATTCTGATTTTAATCAATTCCTTGGCATAGGTGATCTACAATCTTTCTTTAGGTGACCTATCTTATTACACTTATAACATACCATGCTTCCATTCATCCAACTTTTGGATTTACCTTTGAAATGAGTCTTCATACAATTTTCTCCAATATGTCCATATTTTCCACAGTAATGATAATTGTACCAAGTGTTATAATCCCAATTGTATGAGTTATTCTTCACAGGTGACTTGGTTTGTTCATTTGATAACTATTTAGGTTTAGATCTGCATTCAAATGCTCTATGCCCATACTTCTGATAGTTAAAATAGTGTCCTTGAAACTTTGGTGAGGTGGGTGGATTACTGACCTTAGTCCTGCATTCATGTGCTTGATGTCCATGTTTCTTACAGTTAAAGAAATGCCCATTGAACTTAGGTTTAAGATTAGACTTACCATGTTTGCTTATGTATATGTTAGTTGTGTGTCCTGGCTTTCCACAGTGATGGCATGTGGGCTTGTTGTTCTTTGGTTTTGCATTCTTTTGCTCTCCATTCTTTGATGATTCTCCTTCTTCAGTGGATGATGAATGCTCATTTAGTCCAAGTCCAGATCTATCACTAGATCTTCTAGGTGACCTTAGCAACTCTTCAAAGTATTTTGTAGCTTCATTAGGTTTGTTCATCCTTTCATTGATTTCCTTTTCATATCTCAGTTCATTCCTAAGTTGATCATTTTTAGATCTCAAATTGTTGATTTCCATATCTTTCCTGCCCAACTCTTGATTAACCAACAATATTTGATTAGCCATGTCTAGTTGATTGTTGGTCAACCTTTGCATGTCACTTTTCCTTTCATCTAGTCTCATTGATATTTGTCTTTTGTCTTCTTCAGCCATTGTCTTGTCTTCTTTAGCTTTCTTTTTTTGTTCAACTATTTCACAGAGTTTGACAGATTGAATTTCTTGTTCTCTCCTTAGATTTATGATGTCATCATTTAGTATGGTATTTTTCTCCAGAAGCTCTTTTATGGCTTTGTCACTTTCTGCAGAGTTCCCATTGTCAAATAGTCCAGTGGTATCTTCTTCTTGATATTGTGAATCATTTTGCTGAATAGCAATTTCTCTTCTCCTACTCAAGGATTTCTTCAGTTCACCTCTCGCTGCTTCTAGTTGTTGTAATGCCAGTTGTACATCAATCTTCTAATTCTCTATAACCTTTCCTAGCTTATAAACTTACATCTCAAGATCTTTTTCCTCAAGTGATTAGACTTGCTAAGAGAAACCTTGATGCTCTGATACCAATTGTTGGAAATATATTTGGGAAATGTGATACTGAGAGAGGGGGGGTGAATCAGATATCACCTACTAAACCATTTTAACATTGTATAAAACTATTGTATATCATCAACAAAACTTCATCAAATCAAAGTAACTAATATGCTAAGAATCATTCAAGAAAGTACTCATAACTCGGTAATTTTGGTTACCTAGAAACCCTTGAAAGGTAAAACTTAGGTGGGGATGACAGCCACAAATCTTCACTACTGGAGTATAAATTTTGCCTGTTAGGGCTTACAAAATTTGATCAAAGATATGATCTACCCTGTGAGGGGTCTGTCCTGTTAAGAGCTAAAAGACTTATACAGTCTACCTTGCTAAATGATTTAAAACTTACAACAAAGTAAGCACTTGGTTAAGAGATTACAATAGGTCTGTTAAGACCACTGGATTAAGAGATTTACCCTGATACACTTGTTAGAATGTCTCAATACCTGATCCTTCAGTTTGCACTGTATGCAGATTATAGATCTTCTCCTTACAGTATTGTTTTGATCTCTTTTATCAAGTTTGTCTCTGTTCTGTCTTTCACTGCTTAACTCGGTCACTAAACTCTATCTGAATGTGCTTCTCTACTCACTCCTTCATTCCCTTCACATCCTTTGATATGCTAACTCATTTTAGGGTTCAGATCTTATTCTTATATAAATAACTGAACATCTTTACGATTCAAGATCTACGGTTCAGATTAACTCCTTTTACCGCTTAAGCCTTACTAATTTATGATTGGTTCTAAGTGTTACATAGGGATCAATGATTACAAAATAGGTGTGTAATCACCTCTGTGATTTACTCAACAAACAAAATACAAAACATGAATGTCAGCCAAAATGTTTTACCTCGATCAATATGCCATAACAAACTCGTATGTCATTCCTGGCTAACTCGGCAAATGAACATGTTCCTGATACTCAGCATTCACTGTACTCGGCATATGTTGATATCTCTGTCACTCGATAATCATTGCTTACATAGCTCGGCAAAAAACTTAACTCGGCTAATACAAAAATACATAGTGACCATTGGTTTACCCGGCAATACTACTACTCGATAAGTATACATTACATAACTTGGCCTATACATAATGACTCGATCGCAGTGATGACCAACCATTATTGCCTAGATAATGACTAAGTGCGAGTCACTAATAGTCAACAAACCTATAGAGATCTACACTTTGTTGGTGGCTATCCCTTTTAATATTAGTCATTTCCAAACATTTCTATCAAAAGCACTATATTTTGTTGGTTAGGTCCGGGTCCCAAAATATTTGAGCATTTTATTGTTGTGTTCCATAAAACTACAAGCATGGGTGCCTAATGCCTAGGTGTTGAACCCACCTCATGTGTCTCTCTAATTGAAAATACCTACGTTTAGGATATATTCCAAAAGGGAGGAATTACACCGTTTTTCAAAATCATAAAAGGAAAAGGCAAGGATCTCTCTTCCCAATTCATGAACAACTAGAAGAATGGGAGGGTTGTGGTGTGTGGCATTAGAATGGGGGTTTCAAAAGCTGGTAGGCAAAGTCATTGAGTTGAAGTGCAAAGGAGAAAGTGTCTTAACTAAGCCATAAGATTTTGTATGAGGAATACATCACAATGTCTCTGAAAGGCAATGAAAAGTTAAAAAGGCATCAGTGCTTCAAAGAGCTGTAAGCTACTATTTTATCAAGTATTTCATGCTAGATGGCCATTTTACAAATGCATCACTTTCCACTCGTTAACCATTTAAGACATCACAAACTTGTTCCTTTCTTTTTATACTTATCTATGGACAAATGTGTTTTCAAAGGTGTTTACTCTTTGTTACACTAGCACTTCATTTATGCTATTTACAACTTGGAAAACACCCCTAGTATAAACCCCACTCCACCCAAAATGCCTCCCAAAGCACCAAGTGGCATGCTTCATTTATATTTTGCAAGTTTAATGGGATATTATTATTATTCAATTACGAGATCTATGGGGCAATTAATGTTAATCAAGTCTCAGTGATGTGTTACGTGTTCTGAAACTACAAATGGAGATGAAGTCTGCGGGAAATAAGAACTCTATTTTTAGAGAAGGAAAAACCCAATTCGATTCAAATTATCGGTTTTTGAACTCTCAAATGCAGCGGCAATTAAATAACTGCTCCACATTTATTGAAATAAATTCCCACGACGCAATTACACACAGATCAGACTAGTCCCGACTGTTACATAAAAAGATTTTAGTCTGAAAAATTTAATGGGCCGATCGAAATGCCCGTTTGGATATTTTAACTGAAACACGTCTGCAGTTCCAGTTATGAAAAAGTTACTTGTATAAGCTTATCGACTCACCCTATATCTATAGAAGTGAAAGAAATTGCATTCGGTTTCGTTTTTCTAAGATTTTCAGTCGTTTCCCATAGCAAATATGCGTTCATTTGCTTTAAAGATCTGGTTGGTTGGAGTTTGTACGATTTTGTGTGGTTTGTGGGAGTGTGAGGCGAGTTCAGTACCAGCGGTTCTGTTTTTTGGAGACTCGTATGGAGATCCCGGCAATAATGACTTCATCAGCACTACGATTAGGAGCAATTTTCCGCCATACGGCAAAAACTTTCCTTGGGAAAAAGCCACAGGGCGTTTTTCTGATGGGAAGATCATGCCTGACTATATTGGTATGATTTTAGTATGATTTTTTTGAGCATTGAACTTCATTTGGAACTATATTGGTATGATTTTAGTATGATTTTTATGAAGAATTACGGCACTTAACTTCATTTGTAACTATTTTGGTATGATTTTAGTATTACGGTACTTAATTTCATTTGGAACTATATTGGTATGATTTTAGTATGATTTTTATGAAGAATTAGGGCACTTAACTTCATTTGAAACTATATTGGTATGATTTTAATATGATTTTTATGAAGAATTACAGCACTTAACTTCATTTGGAACTATATTGGTATGATTGTAGTATTATTTTTATGAAGAATTACGGTACTTAACTTCATTTGGAATTATATTGGTATGATTTTAGTATCATTTTTTAGAAGAATTACAGTATTGAACTTCATTTGGAGTTACTTTTCATATGGATTCGTGGTTGTGACAGTTTCGGGGTTAGGAATCAAGGAATTTCTACCGGCGTACCTGGATCCTAAAAACACACACCATGATTTGCTTACGGGTGTTAGCTTTTCGTCCTCTGGTACTGGACTGGATAATAACACGGCAATTACACTGGTTTGGATTTTGGAGCACTGAACTTTAAATTTTTTATTGTGTTTGTTGTTTTTCCAACCTATTTCATGATACATTTTTCTTCTCATTATAGCAGTTTCTTCACCAATCTTGATATTTTACTCATTACTTACCAAAATTTATACATGGTTGGATATAATTGTGTCAACTACAATTTAGAGTAGTTTGTTCTCTTATTAAGTAATAAGAGATAATGGATTTCACATGTATAAGACTCATGCAATTCAGGTAAATTAGGTTTTAATGAGCAAACTACATTCTCATCGTTTATTCTTAGATTAAAAGTGTTAAATAGTTAGAATTGACTAAGTTTTCTCAAATTTAATTTATTTCTTACTCCATGTTCCTATGCTGCTATTAAGTGCAATTTATGCTTAATTTTAAGCAGCAGAACTGTTCCCATGCAATTTTTTATTTATAGAGAAAGGATAATTTTGAATTTTTTGCTACTTTTGATTTAAAAATTGAAAATAAGCTTTGAAAAGAAAAAAAGGAGGGGTTGGAAATAAGCAGTTGCTGCTTATTGAGAAAAGTGACACGTGTCTTTACCATATTTTTTCATCTCCTTTTTATTTGTCCATAATTTTGTCTTCATATATTATTTACAAGAGATACAACTGATAATTTAATTTTAAAATAATATTTATGAAAACTATTAAAAAATAAGCAGCAAATGTTCCATTCATGAGGCTTGTGCCTCAAAAAGTTAAGCAACTGCTGATAGCAGAAATAAGCTAAGTACCAGCACAGGGACCTACCCTTAGTGTGTATTGTTTAAGGACGGCCTTCAGTGAGGAGATAACAAGAGTATTCATGAAATAGACAAATATAAAAGAGATGAAACGGTTACAATACAAATTCTTTAGAAAATTCTTAGAGAAGCAATTACAAATGCACTATAATGTAGGGGAAGTGTACCAGAGTCATTGTAGTTAACTTCTTGAATTCATAGATCTTAAACAGTACATTAGATTTCAATATTTTTTTGTCTCGTATGCGACTTAATTGCTTATAATTATTGTTTTGTCTTTTAAATTGTACGAATGCATCTTATGAATTCTATTATGCACACAATAGATAATACTACTCAGAAAAAGTTAAACTCGATTCTGTTGTTATTTGTAATTACTCTACAAATATGAAATGCGCAGGCTGTGATTCCCGTTTGGCAACAAATCAAATATTTAAAGGAATACCGCACAAAGATAAGGAGTTTGATTGGGCATGAAAACGCTACCATTCTGTTGAACAGAGCCATCGCATTTATCAGCATTGGGACGAACGATTTCATTGCAAACTACTTTCTACAACTAAGTCGCCGACTACAGTACAATGTTCCCCAATTTCAAGATTTCCTTATCGAAATCTATTCTAAGTACATAGAGGTATAACTCTTTTCAGGCCCTCCAATCCGCCATTAAAATATGTTTTTTGGGTGCGAGTTAATTTTTCCAGAATTGCAGGATCTATACAAGATTGAGTTGCGCAAGATTGCAATAATTAATGTGCCCCCATTGGGCAGTCTACCAATAGAGAGATCACTTTCAGCTTTTGCATTTGGCCGTTCCGCAAAAGATAAGAACGAGGTTGCAAAGGGGTTGAATTCAAAACTGAAAGACATGATACGTGCATTGGAGCCCAAGCTTCCTGGACTTCAAATCGTTTATCTGGATTACTACGCTCTTGTTAGGGATTTTATAACATCGCCTAAAGAATATGGTAGAGCATAACAAAATAAATTTCATGTAATGTCTGACAAAATGATTGTTACCTGCATTTGGGTGTTTTCAACTGATTCATTTGGAGATGATTTGCAGGTTTCACAGAGGCCGTAAAGTCGTGTTGTGGTACGGGAACTTATGAGTTCGGGATCGCCTGCAACAAATATTCGGTTTCATGCTCCAATGCTTCAGATTATGTCTTCTTTGATTCCATCCATCTTACCCAGAAAGCCTATTCAATCATTTCTCAACATTTCCTAAGTCATGGGGTTAAAGAATTGCTGTGAAATGGTCATTTCTCAACATTTCCTGAGTCATGGGATTAAAGAACTGCTGTAAAATGGCCATGTTTCAGTACCTTCAATTCTGTTTGTAGAAATAAAAGAGTAAATGTAAGATCTAGTTTAATGTCATAAATGGGTCTATGATGAAGAAAACCTTATATTTGTGAGTCGTTATTGTTGAATCGTCTACTTAAGCATTATTGGTTTGGAATGGATTATATGTATTAATGTATTTATATAATTAAAGTATACATGCAAGTCTTTTAACAAAATATATTTTGAAAATTATTTTTCTATATTTTGATTGGTTAAAAATTTGGAATAATAAGAGTCTTTATTCAGAAATATTTGTCCCTAGCCATTTTTAAAGAAATATTTGCCTCTTCTCATAGTTCACCTTTAATTAAAAACTTAAAAAAAATTAATTTCACAATTTAAATTTAGATTTTTATATTTCTTTTATTATTAAGTTTTAACTTTTTTATATTTAATTTATTTATAAACACAATTCAAAATAGTCAATTATATTGAGGAAATTTTAAATAGTATTTATTATTTTTAAGATTATTAAATAAATATAATATAGAAATAATTAATTATATATTTAACACTTTTTTAAAAATATTGTTATGATATATTAATATTATAATAATATTTTATAATATATTATAAGGAATAAATATTATTATTATTATTTATTTTTAAAAAAATATATAAATATTTTTTTAATAAATTATAAATTAATAATTTTTAATAGATTTATATTTATATAGATACTCATGGAAATGAATATTTCAATTATTACTTTTTAGACATAAATCTACATAATTAAATATCATGATATATTTTTTTAATTTACTTAACAATTATTATATTCTAAATGGAATAGACATATTAAAAATATAAAATATAAAAAAAAAAAAAACAATATATTTGAATATTTATAATTATATTATCTTAACATTTTTACATATAATAATTTGTAAAGAAACTATTTATAGTCATTAAATTTAATTCTATACTATTTTATAATAATAAAAAATATATGTAAATATTTTGGCAGGAACTTCGCTGCTATGCAGCCTTGTTAAGTAGATAGTGGACCTTGAATTCAGCCATAGACTTCAACATGGTCATTACTCATAAGCTAATTATGAAAATGAATATGAATTATTCACTTTCCAAACATACATGAATCGACCTGTTGCCTCCTATTTAAATTGGGTTTTGAATCACTCTCAGAATTGAGAGCCCAACAATCATAGACCAAGCTCTAAAATAGAGGATTTAAATGCTAAGAAAAAGAAAGAATGCAATTGAAATTAAGGTAAGATGATAGTGCAAATTAAGCTAAGAAACTTCAAATGAAAGTGAGAATTATTCTAATAACATAATAAGAAAACTAAATTAAAGTATGAGAATGCATCATTATTCTAAAATGAGAATTACTTTAATATGCAAGATTATCAAAGATTAAGAATATAAAAGATGAGACAACAATTTGTCAGTGATTCAATACTCAAAAATTGCCTCCTCAAATGAGGAAAGAGAGGTCTCTAATATAGAAGAGCCCGAGTGGAGACTGAAGAGTTTCTTGCAAAGAAACGGTCAACTCTTCATCTCCTTGGTGGGAGGTGAAACAATTTGGAAGAATTATCTAATTAATTAAATGAAATATTGTCACATGGGTGGCTTTTCAAATTATTTGAATAATTAAATTCGAAGGAGGATATTTCACTTAAAGAACTAAATAATTATTTAATTCCTTTTGATGTGAATTAGCTAAAGGGGGTGAAATTAATTTAATAAAAGCACTAGGACTTTGTAATTAAATTAATTAATCATAGGGATTATTTAGCCAATAAATGTCAATATTTAAGAATTAAATATAATATTTGATTAATGCAAATTTGAGGTTTATTGCACATTTGACACTAGGTCAAATAAACTCAATTAGGAGATAGAATTACCTAGTACAATAGGACTTTCATGATGTAGAAATTTTGAAGAAATGAACCAAAATTGATTAGAATTGTAAGGTGTCAATTTTGGGGTATTACATTTTGCCCCTCTTTGAATTGATATGCGAGCAGCACATTGATTCAAAGAATAGTCTGATGTGACAATTGATAAGGTTTTCAAGATTATCTCCAGAACGGAGCTTAACCCTCGAAAGTCGAGGTTAGATTGCCAAGGCGTCGATTAGATCGAGTTGCAGAACTATCTCTAGAATGAAGCTTGATTCTCTGAAGCCTAAGATTGTGAAGACATTGGTCGGATTACCACTTTAGATAAGACTGTCCCCAGAACGAGACTCAATCTTTAGGATTCAAGGTTAGATTGCCCCAATACCCACTAATGTGGATTTAGGACTACCTCCAGAACAAAGCTTAGTCCTCTGAGATCTGGGTTAGGTTGCCCAGATAACGGTCAGAAAGAGTTTTGAGAGCCATCTCCAGAATGAATCTTGACTTTCAGGAATTAGGGTTAGATTGCCCCAATACCTAATGAGATTTCAAGAACCATCTCCAAAATGAAGCTTGATCCTCAAGGATCTAAGTTAGATTGCTCAGATACCTAAAAGATAGATGACAAGATGACAAGATGTGAGGCCCCAAAGATGCCCCTGGTGATGAGATGCCCCGAGCGATGAGGACTTTTGAGTTAGATTAGACTAATTCAAGAATTGATTCGATAAGATTCAATGATGCAATCATCCTGCCCCCTCAGGAGTGAAATCAAAAGATGACACATGAGAAAGATGATTGACAGCAAAAGGTTGTAGATAGAGACAAAATTGGAGATCCAGAGGAACTTAGAATAGATTACGGAAGGATCGAGAAGATGTAGAAGCGATTCGGAGTGATTTGGAGGTCCTGTTGACCAAGTTTGACTGTGGTTGATCAGATTTGACTAGAGTTGAATTTTGATGAAAACATTCAAGATATCAAGAAAATGATGATGAGATAAAATTTTGGCAAGAAAATGTCACTAGAAGGTTGACTGCACAAGCGTCCGATCATGTTGATCCTAGAAATTTAAAACACAATTTTGAGTTGTCTAGAGATGTCAAATTTTGATTTTGATCCTGAAAATGGATTCAGAGTGGTCGATTTAGCCAAGGGTGAAGTTTTTTTGTAAAATAGAGCACTTTTGAAAATTAGGTCAAAAGTTATATAAGGCCGAGAGGGGTCATTTTTAATTCATTACTCACTTTTGTCTTTAGCAATTTTGAGAGCTCTGAGTAAGATGGAGAATGTGCTAGTGTGATTGCATAGATTTGAGCACTCCCGATGACATAGTCGACCGACGGACTATGACGCACATGTACGTAGTTGAAAACCCAACTTGCATTTCAAGTTTTTAATGCTTTTTAGGAGATTTAGGTTAGATTTAGGGATTTCTAGGATTTGTCCCACCAAAGTTCATGTGAGGGAACGATTTCCTCATGTGGGCCTTAAGCATGTCTCACGTGAGGAAAGACCCAAAGAGGGCTTCCTCGCGCGAGGAACCTCCGCGGGTTCGCGTGAGGTGGTCGTCCATGTCGCGCAAGAAACCTCCCTTAGTGAAGATTTCTCGCGCGAACAGAGATAACATCTCACACGACTGCAAAACCTTGCGTGAGGATCCTAATTCCTCATACAAAAAATTGTTGCAAAATTTTAAAGAGTTTGTCTAAGTTACATCAAAATTGCATAAGTTCAGCCAAGTAGAGCGTCTAATAGGCAGTTTAGGATAGGCGCATAGTTTCAATTGTTGTTTTTACTTTTAGAACCATCATGATTAAGATACTAATCAAGTGTCATCACTTGCATTGCATGTTGACTTCCTAGATATCATGTTTTGATCCCACCACCCAGTCATAGGGGAGCTAGTGCGGAGATTAGATGATGCAAAGGGGGCACATCTTGATGGACTAGGATTATTGTACCTACGTGATATACCCAACATCAAGGTAAATCATGGATTTTTGGGGGCCCTCGTCGAGTGTTTCCATTCGGAGATGAACACATTCCACTTGCCTGTGGGGGAGATGACAGTCACCCCAGAGGACATATCAAGATTCTTAGAGTACCCTTCCACTGTGCACGCGTGGAGTATGATGTTCAGCCGAGAGTGGGCACTTTGGCGCTGAGGGCCATACTTCAAGACGAGTTGGTGATGGGTCGGGCCATCGCATGGGATGACTTGGTCAGCCAATATGGAGCAGGACATAGATTGGTAGTTGTATTGGTAGAATTTCTATGATATTATCTTATGCCAAATCGAGGACAGCACGGTCTAGAGTGTGGTTGGGGGTGCATGCTACAGTGGATATTAGATAGGCCAGTTGTGAGATTCAGATGGGGTGAGTGTATGCTAGCCCAGATGTACCATGAGATGCACGAGATCATGTATCAAGGGTTCTCAAAGCATGGCCATAGGAGTTTTTATTCTACAAATATGGGCCTAGGAGCATCTCCTCGTATGCAGGCTCATTTTTCATGATACCAGACAACCATTAGAGCCCTATATATACACTTATGTCAAACCGATGACCCAGCTAGAACTGGGTAAGACCGAGCAATGACGAGCACAGAAAGATGACATGGTTGCATTAGTCTAGTGGCCATGGGTAGACACGGAGGTATGGGATGATGCCCAACATGAGCTCCCACACATGTTTTTCTCACATCCTTTGATTAGGCGTACCATTAGTATTATTGAGAGATTCCCTCTATCACAGGTTCTGAGGTAGTTTGGTAGGGCTCAGGACATATCACAGGAGTATTGCACCTATGCTTGCTTCGCCGATGAGGCGAAGAAGGGCTGGTAGTTGAGGTTAGATTAGGGACACTACATGATTGAGGCACGAGTACCACCAGCTTGATGGGATTATCTGGCAGGTGTGACCAATGTCAAGATGACACCAGCATACAAGGATCACATATTAGCACATCCTTATCCACGATTCATAGATCCTATTGGCATGGGTCAACAGGCACAGCAGGTGGTATAGCTGCCACCACAGGAGCAACAGGTTGCACAACATCAGCTTGGACAGTAGTAGCGGGTACTCAAACATAGGATGGGATAGATAGACATTCCTTGTAGACCAATGGGCACAAATTTAGGCATGGGTCCCAGTGGTAGTCAAGATAGATCCACTAGGTAGAGGACTGGGGATACATCATAGCAGTAGCCTCCTAACAAGGAGGCATAGGTCAAGGATACAGATATGTAGGATTAGGCTGCATAGGGACCACCCCTAGGAGATCAGATTGCATGGCTACAGGAGGCTCTACAGAAGAGCCGAGATAGGGTCCAGTAGGTATAGAGAGAGGGATGTACAGATCACCATCTAGGATACCCAGATTGCAGAGAGGTACCGAGAGATTAGAGAGCTATGGGAGGCACTAGCTAGATCTCAGATAGAGATCTGGTATGAGGCCACTCAGTTGGCTTATTATTATGCAACATATGTCAGTGTAGTTACATATTTAGTGGAGCAGGTTCCATCATTTTCAAAGTATGCTAGGGCATGGGTAGTTCCACAGGGGCCTCCACCATAGGGACCACCACAGGGAGACATGCCTCCTCCTCCACCTCCTCCAAGTGGCAATGGGCAAAGTTAGATTAGGAGATATACCATGATGATGCATTGTAGCCCATTTTTTATGGACTGTGCTTGAGTAGCACCATTTTTGTGTACACTGACATTCCTTTGATCGATATATATATATATATATATATATATATATATATATATATATATATATATATATATATATATATATATATATATATATATATATATATATATATATATATATATATATATATATATATATGAGCTCATCTTTTGGTATCATTGTACATGTTATATATTTCTTTGGATGTTTATGCTTTGTGAGATATTTCCTATATGATGAATGAGTAGCTAGACATGAGATGTACATGTTTTCTTTATGAATATGCAAATGTATGTGCACATGTTTTATTGGTATATATGTATGCAATGTGAAATGTAGTGATAGATAAATGCAATGTATGATTTGATTTATGCTTATGATGGATGCATATGTATGTGATTATGTAGATGTAAATGTATGTAAATGAGTTTATGGAAATGCACTTTGTGGATGCAATGGAAATGTAATGTATATGGTACTAATCATCTCTTGTAGGATGTTGCAATATACAACAGGTACTAACCAAAAGAATGTTTGAAGATTGAGAGCGAGGATTAGACACTTGTGCAGCCAAGATGAACCTAGGACATAAGATGAGAACCCTCGATGAATAAATCCAAAAGAGAACAATGAAGTGAGCATAAAAAATTGTCGCTATGCAAGCCTAGAATGAAAATGCAAGCCTAAGCTAGATGCAATCCCTAGGACTTGGTTGTTGGACCCATTAGATATTTATCATCATAGAGTTTTTAGTATCAGACAATTGTAGGATGTCATACAATGCTCACTGACATTGCAATCATGAGAATATGAATATGACATTAGTCTTAGATTTGTCGAAATGAGGTGTAAGCATTAAGGCACAAGAAGCCAGAATGACCTGAACACCTATTCCTTTTGATTTAGCAAGTTAACATAAGCATCAAAGCACAGTTGCTAGAATGACCTGAATGTTGCTTTCATACAGACATGCTAGACACACAAGAGTTTCTCCTTTTTCTAAGTGAATGATAAGCATATCAGAGGTGCTAGCAGTGACCCTTACGTTCACTTAGTAGGACGAGCATTTGCAATTTCACTTGTAGCAGAAAGAAGTCACTCAAACAGACAAGGAGAAGAACCAACCTCACCAAAGTTTCCATATAAAAGAAGTCAAGGTACACATGGCCATCCAACATGAGATGAAGGCTCTCATAGTGGACACCCCTCTTATATAGATTCATTGGATCATTGGAACTAAACTGGAAAACAAAAAGCAAAGAAGGGATCATGCCCCCAGTCTTTGCTTCTCTTGGTAAGGATAGACATCTTAGAATTGCTCAAGGAGGAATGATAAAGCGACAAGACAAGCACACAAAAGAAAATCTTAGCACGTCTCAGAGAGTCACAAATCCAATTTTCAGTTTCAGTTTGTAGTTTAAGAAGATTGATGTCGAATCAGAAGTATATAGTGTGAGAAGTCTCAACAGGACGGTGATAGTAGGCAGACGCAGCGAGAATCACTGGTGACTAATGTGAGAGACAGTCTCAAGGAGAAATCGGAGTGCTAAACAAAGTATCAATAGGTAGATATAGTGAGAACCATTGGTTACTGATACAAGAGATCCTCAAGGAGAGAGATCTAAGAGCGAACAAAACATCAATAGGCAGACACAGTGAGAACCGTTGGTGACTGATGTACAAGGTATCCTCAAGAAGAGAGATCTAAGTAGTAGCTAGGTATCAGTAAGAAGACATTGTGAGATCCACCGGTGACTAGTGCAAGGAAAATCCTCTAAAAATGAAAGGGCAATGCCCCCTAGACTAGGAAGGTGCCCCCAAGTGTGACCAATTTCAATCCATGTAGAGTCAAGCATAATTCTCAAAGGTAACTGAGAGTGAATGCATGAGCTAGCAAACTAAAATAGGAAAGTAGGAAAGCAAAAAAAATGGAAAGATGAGAAAGAAAACTAAAGCAAGAAAGCAAGGAACAATTGTACAAGGCCAAGCGATGCTGCAATAGGTATAGCATTAGGGAAAAAGAGGTGCATGTTTACCAGGTTTTCACCATCTTGGCAGAGATTCTATTTTTGCTACCATGACACCTATTTGCCAGGTTTTCATCAATGGCACATTTTTTGCTTTTTCAATTTTTTTGTACTTTTCTCTTTTCTTTTTTTTTTATAGTTTTTGAATTTTTTATTTTTTTGTATTTTTTAAATTTTTATTTTTTTTTGTATTTTTTGAATTTTTGTTTTTTTTTTGTATTTTTTGAATTTTTTTAGTATTATCAAAACGTCTGTTTACCAGGTTTTCACCAAGATAATAGATGCATCAAAGCACCTGTTTACCAGGTTTTCACTAAGATGATCATTTTTTTAGGACATTTTGCAATTTTTAGGATTTTTTCATAATAGAGTATGTATAGGAGCACACAGAAAATGTCTCAGCTATAGAATTACTTTAGGTGCAGAGCATTGATCGGCTCTTTAAGCTATTATCCTTCAGTAGTAGAGAGTTGGTAAGCACTAGACCTAAATGTTGCAGTGATAATGTACAGACCAAGCCAATTTGTTTTAAACTTTCCCTTTTGGATCCGCTGTTGTTGATTCTTAGGGTTCTCTCTTAGGACGAGATCACCCACTTGGAATTCCCTTGGTCTGACTTTCTTATTGTAGCTTTTAGACATTCTTTTTTGATATGCTCGAAGATGATTGAATGCCACTTGCCGATGTTCATCCAGTAACTCTAGCTCTTGTAACCGAGATATTCTAATAGCTTCATTAGTAATGAGGCCCTTCAGAGAGACTCACAATGTAGGAATCTCGACCTCCATAGGCAATACAGCATCCCCATCATAAACTAAGGCAAAGGGTGTGGCCCCTATTGGTTTTCGAATGCTTGTTCTATAGGCCCATAAAGCTGGATTAATCTAGAGGTGTCAATCTCTATTAGATTTGTGAACTATGTGGTGTAGGATCTTGAGAATCATCTTGTTGGATGCTTATGCCTGTCCATTACCCTCGGGATAATAGATAGAAGACAAGTGTTGAATGATTTTGAGCTTAGTGCATAATTCTTTCAAATCCTTATTCTTGAACTACCCACATTGTCAGTGATTATTGAGGAGGGTACACCATATCTACAGATGATGTAATTCAGTATAAACCTGGCTACACATTTTCCATCAGCTATGGTTAGAGGTACTGCCTCAACCCATTTAGTAAAATAATCTGTAGTAGTGATAATGAACTTGTGTCCTCTAGAGGAAGAGGGATGAATCTGACCCAGCAAATCAAAGGCCCATTGCTGAAATGGCTAGAAATTGATGAAGGGAATGAGCTCCTTGGTAGGAGAACGAATCAGATTTCCATGGAGCTAACACTGTTTGCCAGCTTTGGCATATTTTTTAGCTTCTTTTTCCATATTTGGCCAATAGTAACCAGCTCTAATAAGTTTATGAGCCAATGTCAGGCTACTCGAATGAGAACCATAGATGCCTTCATGCACCTCAGCTAACGTATGTTTGGACTCATCAAGCTCTAAACACCTAAGGAGGGTACCATCTAGACCTCACCTATACAAGTCATTAGCTACAATGACATATTGTGAAGCACTGAGGATTAGGTGATGTTTTTCATTCTGGGTGTAAGTGTCTGAAATAATATGGTCCCAAAGGTGGGAGTAGATATGATGGTAGCGGGATGAATCAAGTCTAATGACTGAACAGATCATCCTAGATTCAGGGGTATTGTATGCTGGGTAGCGTAATGTCTCCACTAGGAATTCATGTCTGAAGTCATTTTTTGGCATTTTTAGCATGGAGGCAAGAGTATCCATGGCATCAGCTACTTTGTTATCTACTCTCAGAACCTGCTAGAAAGTGATATGTGCAAAGTATTTTCTCAGATCATCGACCATTTGTTTATAAGGCACCAGCTTATCATCTTTTGTCTGATAGATGTCATTAACCTAATTGATGACCAATTGTGAGTCTCTAAAGACTTTAAGTTCATCCACATTCCATTCTATGGCTATCTTCATGCCATTGATTAAAGCTTCATACTCAGCAATGTTGTTTGTGCAAGGAAACAACATTTTGTAAGCTTTAGGTAAAGAATATCTATGTGGGGTAATGAATAATATTTCGGTACCTAACCCTTGCTGGGTGAATGATCCATCAAAGAA
The DNA here is from genome assembly GCA_027943335.1 of Chamaecyparis obtusa. NCBI lineage: Eukaryota > Viridiplantae > Streptophyta > Pinopsida > Cupressales > Cupressaceae > Chamaecyparis > Chamaecyparis obtusa. The sequence continues at coordinate 2,520,853 of BSBK01007131.1, forward strand.
CATATTCCAAGTTTGATGTGTAAGAAGCATTATGGACTCATCTAGAAACTCAATGTTTAATGGTTGATGATCCTTGAGATGACCTTCTACCAACTAATCTGCAATTTCTTGTCCTTTGATAGCCTTTCTCTCTACATACTCAATGTCAAATTCACTGAGTATCATGACCCATTTTTCTAGTCTACCTATGAGGGAAGCTTTACTGAGCAAGTACTTTAATGGATCAATTTTAGTGATGAGTCTTGTAGTGTGAGCAAGCATATAGTGTTGTAGTTTCTGTGAAGCAAACACCACTGCTAGGCAAGCTTTTTCAATGATTGAATAGTTCATCTCATCAAAGACCAGAGTTCTAATGATGTAATAAATGGCTCATTCTTTGTTATTATGATCTTCTTGAGCCAACAGGGCACCCAGAGATGTGTCTATAGCTAAGATATAGAGGATGAGTATCTTCCCATGAAGAGGAGGCATCAAGATTGGTGGATTTGCAAGATATTGTTTGATCTATGTAAGCCCTTTGTCATAGTCTTTGTTCGACTCATAAGTCACACCTTTATGCAAAGTCTTGGTGAATGGTTGTGACTTGTCTGCTAGTTATGCAATGAAGTGTCGGATGGACTATAATCTACCCTGAAGTCCTCTCATCTAACTGATGTTCTTTGGTGGAGGCATTTCCATGATAGCTTTAACTTTCTCTGGATCTACATCTATGCCTTTAGTAGATATGATATAACCCAACAGCTTGCCAGAAGTGACACCAAATGCACACTTTTTTGGGTTGAGCCTCAGACTGAATTGTTCCATTCGATCTAGTATAGGACCTAGATCTGTAAGATGTGCTTTCCATTGCATGATTTTAGCCAAAGTGTCATCCACATAATCTTCCATTTTTTTGTGCATCATGTCATGAAAAATAGTGGTTACATCCCTTTGATATGTAGCTCCAGTATTTTTAAGGTCGAAGGGCATGACATTCCAACAAAAAGTTCCCCAAGCACATGTGAAGGCAGTCTTTTCTTGATCTTCTGGCGTGATCTTTATCTGATTGTAACAAGAGAAGTTGTCTATTAGATAATACATTTCATAACCTGTCATCATATCCACAATCATGTCAATATTGGGTAATGGAAAGTCATCTTTAGGACATGCTTTATTCAGGTCCCGGAAGTTTGTGCAGACTCGGATGGATTTATCATGCTTAGTAACTAGAACAATATTGGAAATGCATTCTACATAGTTAATGGCTCTGATGAAACTATCTTTGAGAAGTTTTTTCTAATTCTGCCTTGACTAAGAGTTCCACATGTGGATGCATCTTACGAAGCTTTTGTTTGATAGGCTTAACACCTAATGTAATAGACAAATGATGCATGATTAGATTAGGATCCAATCCAGGCATATCAGAGTAAGTCCATACAAAATTGATTTTATTGCTTTGAAAGAAATTGGTGAGCTCTTCTTTCTCTTTTGTAGATAGTGACTATGCTAAATGAATAATCTGAGGTGCAACTTCCATACCCAAGTTCACTGGTTGGATTGGCTCAATCAGCAATGATGATCTTTCTTGAAAATGATTGGGAAGTGTATCAAGTATCTTATCCTTGGGCACCTTAGAGAGGTTTTCACCCTTGGATACATCTTTTATTTTTACTTTTTTCGACTCTGACACTGCCACAATGTGGTTTTTAGCATCAGAGCACCTATTCTTTTTTCTTTTAAATTTGTGACTAAGATACTTGATATTAGCTTCATTCATGTTGATACTGTCTTCACTGGTGGAAAACATTATAGGTTCGACAGCGTTGAGATAACAGGAAAGAGTATAGTCATCATGGAACATAAGGACTTCACTAGATGGAGAGGGAGAGTTCCAATTGATGAGATCGAGATGTTTGAGTGAAAGAGAAATGGCGGGTTCAAGTGCATTCGCATTATAGTCATCGAAAGTATGGATGAGTAAGTCAAGACCTAAATCAATCTCATCCAGAGGTGTGTTTGATTCCTCCCGAGTCCTCATAGCAGAAGTAGAGGGAATGTTAGCGTTAGTGGAATCACACTCAGTCATCCTAACACTAGACCCTTCACCTACTTTGAGAAGGTTTTCATACACATGAACAACATCTATATCTTTATCAAAATTTGCATTAGACAGAGAATCAAACTCATACTCATGTGAACCAGTGATGCTTGATATAGGAATTCCATCAACACTGTCTATTGTTGGAAAGTTGTCTATACTGAAGTATATGACTAGATATAGTGTTTTCATTATGGCAACAAAGTCATATAGCAGTTTGGAGTTAGCGCACTTGATGTGAAGATCAAAATTTAGTTAAGTGTTGAAGACTAGACAGTGTACAAAGTTTCTATAGCTTAGAGCATCAGTACATGTGTGTACGGATGAATTATGGTATGTGCCCTAGAAGTTAAGTTGGTTAGACTATATTCTTACTTATTCTATGAGTGCATAAGTAGATGTGAAAGTATGAGAAAGTTACAGTCAGTTGAAGTTGCATAGCCAGTGTGTGCCAGCAGAGAAGAGAGCATGGAGCCGACAGTTAGCATTTTGGTTTGCGATTATAATGTAAAGTTGTAAAGGCTATGTGCCCATTATATTTAGTTTGCTGACATGTTTATATGTATAATTGTAAGAACACTTAAGCCAATTCATTTGGAAGCATTGTTTGTAATTAGTTATAGGGCCGACCTAATTGTGTATTTTGTATAAGCGCATAAATATAAGGTGTTCCCATTGTATCTGGTATGGAAGTCAAGATAGAGATATAATAAGCAGAGCAGAAGTGGACGAAGACACTAGAAGATGTATTAGAGCTTTTCTAGAGGTCAAAGCATCAGCACATTAAAGGAACTGATCTAACAAGAAGTGTCATAGTAACAGTTCACCTGGCATATATTGTGTGTATCTGAGATCAGAAGGTTGTAGCCTTCACCACTTGAGTTGTGAGCTCTTAGATAGTGCATCCTCTCCCCTAACAGGGATGATTTTAAAAGACTCCTAATAGGATCTGACCCTTAACAAGGTCTACTATACTTAAAGCATTGTAAATCTATTCCTAATAGGGTAAAGGATCTTCTAACAAGGATCACAAAACACTAGTGCAGAATATTAGTGGGTATCAATTCCCACCGGTATTTTTACCTATTTGGGTTTCCTCATAATCATATTGGTGTCATTTTTATGTGAATTTTTATTTCATTACTTAAGCATTTATGTTTAGCATAAAGATTAAAGTCAAAATTTAAAATACAGTGAACATTGATTCCTCTCAATGTTCCCATTCCTAACAATTGGTATTAGAGCTTTGGTCCTTAGCATAGAAGTTTAACCACTTGAGGAGATCATGGAAAAAGTAGAAATGAAACATCTGAAAAGAAATCTTGAGCTGCTCTTGAAGATCTGGACAAGTCAGAAAGAGAATCTAAAGAACTAAAGGATAAACTCAGTGATGCTCAATTAGTCATCAAAAAGCTAAGGAAAGATTTGAAAGAATGCTCTACCAGTGATCTAGGGACAATGGTCAAGAAGCTCAATGAAGAAAAAAAATCCTTAAAAGAACAACTTGAAGATTTTGATGATAAGCTGACTAATAATTAGAAAGTCTATGATGAACATATCAAAGAGAACCTTCAGTTGAATGAAGAAATAAGGCAAGCAAACATGGAAATCATGGAACTAAGGAATAGCAAAGAAAGCTTGGGGTCTGAATTAAAAGAAGCAAAGAATCATATTGACAAATTACACACCAATTGTGATTTGATAGAATCTCAGTTGTATGCTAGAAGAACCAAAGGAGACACTAGTTGTATTGGATACAATGAAGCACAAAATCAAATGGACAATATGTGAGCAAGAAAGGATTCACATAAGGACTCTACTGATACTAAAAAGATTGAAGATCAAACCAAAGATAATGGTGGACCACCTAAGAATGAGCGCAAGCAAGTAGAGTGCACTTGTTTTTCTTGTAACAAGCATGGACACATTGTGAGGAACTATAGAGAGGTAAAACCCTTTAATGGTTATTGTTATTCATGCAACAATTTTGGTCATAGAGCTATGAATTGCAAGATTAGAGAAATCAAAATTAGACAATTGTAAGATGTGCATAGAATGTTACATGCCAGATATGTAACTATAATGGTCATACAAAAAAACAATGTAGAATGGTGACTCGTATCAATGCGTCGAGGAAAATAAGACCTCCAGTCATTTGTCACTCTTGTAACAAGTTAGGACATATCTCAAGGTTCTGTAGATCAAGGACACAAGGTTAGGGAAGCCCTCAAAGGACCGAAGAACCAGTTTTGGATCCCGTAGGAGAAGTTAATTTTGTCAAAGCCTCAGATGATGCAAGAATGATTTGGTTTGAGAAGAAGGACAAGACTGATGAGAGTGTGTTGGATGCATCCCCAGTGGACGCACCCTCTACATTTGCATGAATGGCCCTCAAGATCATAGGGGGAGCTAATTTAGCACTAGACCCCTGCGTGGCTGGTATACTCATCCTTAGAGTATGCGCCTTTGGACTTAAGCTTTTGGAGTATAAAGGTATCTATTTGCAAGAGCGCACATGCTGATTGTAAACAAAACTCAAGTTACAAATTTTGAAGTGACAGACTAGTTTACACAACTTGCATTAATGGCAGAATTTTCACTTTTAAAGTACACAAAAGTCATTTGATTGCTCATTGCATTCAAATTCAGAGTGATAGGAGAGCAAAAAGAGCCTTGGAAGTTGTTTTGAAGACTTGGAGATTGATCTATCAGCATTTGCAGTGCATTTGGTCGGTTGCAGAAACCCTAAGCTCATTGCCCCAATTTGAAAGCCTTCAAATTATCTCAAAGTTCAGTTGGAAAGAGTTTACAAGTAAGTCATGGCCACTCCCATTGTTTATGATGTTGCTGAGAAGAAGAGATATGTTTTCAAGAAACATCCATTCAAATCAACCCTAGATGATTTAGAGGGAGCTTTCTCCCGCATGCCTATGGGTGTCATGCATGTGGAAGATATTAGGGCATATATCTACTGTAAGAAGGAACCAGTTGGACTGGATAGGATAAGAGTGCACATGGACACCATGTTGAAACCTGACAAAACATTCTTGGATGAATTTTCTAAATGGAATGATCACCCAATTTTTGAGTATAGTATGGCATATGAATTCTATGAGACAGAATGGATAAAAATCTTGTTGAGTAGGATTCATGATGATTTGTTTTGGATTGGTGATGTACCAGTTAGGATCACCAATGACTTGATTCATGAGATGTCAGGCCTTTCTAGAATAGGCGTCATTCTTCCTATGGGCAAGGATGTCAGAAAGAAGTCAAGAAAACATGTAAGTTAAGGAGCGATAGGCATGGTATGACTATACAGCCTATTGAGCAAGCAGACATCAAATTGATGTCAATGATACTGGGATACAGGTTTCATCACACCAACAGGGTGAATAGTGTGTCTACAGGCACTATTCTAGCTGCCATCAGACTAGTGAAGGAAGATGGGGAATTCAACTTGTGTGAGATCTTGCCCACATAGTTGATTGATAACATTAAGGCCATCAAGCATGACAAGGCAAAGATATTCAGGTTTGGGTCACTAATCATCTACATGTACCTTCATAGTGTTGGGAAGATATCAAATTTGTACTTGGACAAGACTATTCCAACCATGCCTCAAATATCCAACAAAGCATCCATTGAAAGCACACTAAGAGATTATATCACTTTGGAATTGAAGATCTTCAGGGTCAAGATGCAAATGAGATATAGAATTCTAGAGAGCATTGTGGAAAAGTATAAGGATTCAATTTTTTTTATGGTGGAGACTGATACAACTTGTATGGAAGCGGTTAAGCCTAGAACTAAGTGGATTCATCCACTTGGTTATGAGGTAGAGGAGCAGGTCCTTGAAGCATATGCATAGGTATTACTTTCAGCCCCCAAAGATCCTAATGAACCTAGGTGGGGAACATATGAGGAGAAGACAAGAGAAGTAGATGCAAAGCTTAACAGCATAGCAACAAAAAGAAAGGTTGCTAAAGTCACATTAGAGATCTTAAGGATTCATGGTGTATCCCAAGTAGACCTTGACAAGGAAAGAGAAGAGAAGATTGCTTTGGAAATGAAAAGTGCAACATCAGAAGAAGATCAAGGAGATCCTAAGATGAAGAAGATAAAAATTGAAAAAGATGACAGTCAAAAGGATATAATTCATGACACTCCTTCTACGCCCAAAGAAACTAGTGATTCTAATGCTCCTCCAGAGTATAAGCCAATAGTCAAAAGGAAGAAAGAAACTAGCACTAGTCATCCATCCTCACAGGCTACAAGAAGCAAGAATAACATTCAAGCACCTCCTAAGGTAGGATTCAAACCTAGCCTTAAAGTATTGAGAACAAGAATTATTGATGATGGCAAAATTGATCAGGTAGGGAAGTTTTATGAATCATACAGTGAGATTGACAAATCAGAAATACATGATATGATTGTAAAACATATGATAAAGTTCAAGAAGATAGTTTTTGAATTGAAAACAGCAATTCTTGATAAAGTATGGGAGATAATGGATACCTTGAAGAGACAAGCCACTGAAGAAGACTTCAGAATAATAGAACAAACTCTAGATTCCACTCTTCCAATATGTTATGTTGAAGAAAAGTCACTATTGTTGAACTTGGTGAAGCCATACTTAAGATCAAAGATGAGAACACTACACCTCATGAACAAAGACTATGAGCTGATCTCTAAGGAAATAGAGAAGACCTTTGAGAAGGTATTCTTAGAATAGCACATCAAACCTATGTCTGCGCCCATCTCTCATGTACCTAGTAAGCAAGATAAAGAAGAAAATTCTATCAAGGTATAGTGTATAGGTCCTCAGGATTCAGTGCCTGCAGTAGAAGTACAAACAAAGGAAAATAAATCTATGCCCATGACAAAATCACTCAAGGATAGCACCATTATCATTGATAATGTGGAGATAGCCATGGCGGCCATGGACACTAACTTAGATAAGTTTGAGGAAGCTTTTGTGAGCACACAAGAGGCTGATATCTTACGCAGCAGCACACCTCCCACTCATCAAGAAGTGTTGATTGAAAATATATCAGATGAGAAAGAAGAAGAGAAAAAGGAAGAAGAAGCTAAGACAGAAGAGAAAGATCAAGAGAAAGATGAAAATTATGTGGATCAACCCAAGGTAAAACTAGAAGTGATGGATAGCACTCCCATCACTCCCTCCTCGGAATTGTTGTCAAGTTTGACACCTGACACATCTAGTTTGGACTCATGGAGAGAAGAAGACCTGATTAAGTTTAGCATCTTAGCTATGGAGAAGGAAAAGGAGAAACAAGTCATGAGAAATCCTCTCCTTATGGAATCAGTGAACATACTGAATAGTTTGTTGCCTGTGGACATGAAAGTGAATAAGGTTCACTCGGTTGATGATGTGAGTACAGTTATCTCACAGTTTAAAAGTAATTTTTCTAGCCTTGAAGAATCTGCATCCAAAGTTGCAAAAAAGAAGTACCTAAAGAAAATATTGAATGAGTTGATGAGAAACTTTGCACTAGATCTAAACTCACTCAAGACAGGACAAGCATCCCTAAAAGAATTTGCTGATCAAGGAAGGAAATTCATTGTAGACTGCATGCATCAGTATAAGCTTACTGATGCCCATCTTAAAACAATACAAGAGGTAGAAGCTATAATTGAGCAGGTGAAGAGTTCAGTGAAAGACTCATCCACTGATGTGAACATGTGTAATAATGTCTACCAAGGTCAGTTGGACAAAATTGAGAAAGTAGAGAAAGAGATGGAAAATATAAGATCTAGAAAGACTCAGTTGAGGAATGCTCTCGCGCCCTCATTAGACATTCTAAATCAAAACATAAAGGAGATTGATGCCACCATGGTCACCTATGATCAAGGTTCGAGCACATATTTGAAGATGATGGAGAAGCTTCAATATGCTTTATGTGCCCATCTCCAGATAGTTAACTCTCTGATAAGTTTTTGGAAGAAGGAGATCCAGAATCTTAAGATAGCATATCCAGATGTTTTCCCTAAGTAAGTATGTGCAGATATAGTTTTTTGGTACACACTTTTCATTAATGTCAAAGGGGGAGTTGTGTATAGAATATGGAGTATAATATGTATAGGGAGATATAAGACTATGTATAAATAATGTATAGAAGATAAAAGTTTTTTTTGTGTTAAGGGACAGGTAGCAACTTGGCCATATTCCATTGTTTCCATCAATGATAAAGGGGGAGATTGTTGGCAAGTTGTCTATACTAAAGTATATGACTATATATAGTGTTTTCATTATGGCAATAAAGTCATATAGAAGTTTGGAGTCAACGCACTTGATGTAAAGATCAGAATTTGGTGAAGTGTTGAAGACTGGATAGTGTACAGAGTTCCTGTAGCTTAGAGCATCAATGCACATGTGTACAGATGAATTATGGTATGCACCCTAGAATTTAAGTTGGTTAGACTATATTCTTTCTTATTCTATGAGTGCATAAGCAGATGTGCAAGTATGAGAAAGTTACAGTCAGTTGAAGTTGCACAGGCAGTGTGTGCCAGCAGAGAACAGAGCATGGAGCCGACAGTTAGCATTTTGGTTTGTGATTACAATGTAAAGTTGTAAAGGCTATCCACCCATTATATTTAGGTTTCCTACATGTTTATATGTATAATTGTGAGCATGCTCAAGCCAATTCATTTGGAAGAATTGTTTGTAATTAGTTATAGGGCCGACCTAATTGTGTATTTTGTATAAGCACATAAATATAAGGTGCACCCATTATATTTGGTATGGAAGTCAAGATAGAGATATAATAAGAAAAGAAAAAGTGTGAAAAGACACTAGAAGATGTATTAGATCTTTGCTAGAGGTCAAAGCATCAACGCATCAAAGGAACTGATCTGACAAGCAGTATCATAGTAACAGTTCACCTGGCAAATATAGTGTGTATCTGAGATCAGAAGGTTATAGCCTTCACCACTTGAGCAGTGAGCTCTTGGATAGTGCATCCTCTCCCCTAATAGGGATGATTTTAAAAGACTCCTAATAGGGTCTATCCCTTAACAAGGTCTACTATACTTAAAGCATTGTAAAGCTATTCCTAATAGGGTAAAGGATCTTCTAACAAGGATCACAAAACACTAGTGCAGAATATTAGTGGGTATCAATTCCCACTGAGATTTTTACCTATTTGTGTTTCCCCATAATCATATTGGTGTCATGTGTTGTTTCATGTTTATGTGAATGTTTATTTCAGTACTTAAGCATTTATGTTCAGCATAAAGATTAAAGTCAAAAGTTAAAATGCAGTGAACACTGATTCACCCCCCCCCCCCTCTTAGTGTTCCCATTCCTAACAGCTATACCATCTGACTCATTTTCATCTCTTGTAGTATTGATGGCTTGTTGGTTTTTTTATTTCTTGAACTTCTCTTGAAAGGATGGTGGCATGTACAATTCACCTGCATAGTTAGGATTAGTAGTTTGGATTTCTATCAACCTCTCGTATGTCAGTGGAGTACCCAAGGCAATTTCATCAAAATCACTATTAGTTTCTACCATACTGACACATGGTACAAAATCATCTAGTTCTATAAGGAATGTAGCAAAATCTGCAAGAATAGGATACGGAAATATATCTTCGTCAGATTTGTTCTCAAGATTTGCAACTGTGGGGGTGTCTTCAGGTTCTGGCTGGAATTCTAGTTTTGGTTTTGGTACAAACTTGTTAATCCCTAAATGAAATAGGATTTTCTTGAAGCCTAAACATGTGGTGTCCTTGGTTCAATGACCTGTGGCTTCAATTGGTTCAAGTAAGCCATTATCATTCACCCCTATAGGGCCACTCCCTTTATAGCCGAAGCGTTTCATGAGCTTGAAACCTTCACTATTTGGTTCATGTTCTATATCACGAGTAGAAGTGATTTGTTCAGATGTGTCATTTTCTTTGTAAAGCCAACCTATAATAGCTCTTTCCTCATCCTCATCTTCTAGTGGCATTGTGGCCCATACAAAGGCACCATCATAGACTATTTGAGGAGAACTAGCAGAGGGTTTATTTCTCTCAGAGGGTCTCCTGTAGGAACACGGAGATGGAGACAAAGCTGCTAATGATAACACAAGTTCTATCTGATACTCCCCCATGCCTATATCTTTTAGCTTTAGAGTCTACTCCATTTCTTTGAGTTTGGCATTGTAGAATTCAGTAGACTCTCTATTAGTCAGGACAAAACTGTTTGCAAATTGTGTGAGTGTATTGCAAGAATAGTTTGTATTGGCAAGTATTATCACTACTACTCCATGGAATGGGAACTTGATACATTGATGATATGTAGATGGAATTTCTTGCATTTCATGGATCCATGGTCTACCTAATAGTATGTTTTATGCAAGGGGAATGTCTAGAACTTGACAGATAACATCCCTCTCTATATGTCCAACTCAGATTGGCAGCACAACCAGACCTTTGGATTTCCATTCCTCTTCATCGTATGCCTTAATGGTAATTTTCTTATGGGCATCTATGCAATCTTCATCATAGCCTAATTGGGTGAGTAGCTTATCAGATAAAATATTAATGCCAGCACCATTGTTAATGAGAATGTAGCGGACACACTTTGGGCCTATCATGACTTCAATATGTAGAGGAGCATTGTGTGGATGGCTCAGTTAATGGTCATCTTCTTCAAAGAAAGATAAATAATGTAGTGAGGTCAGGTGACCCACCATTGATTGAAACTGATTAAGATCCAAATCTTTTGGGACATTTACCTTAGTGAGGACTTTATCAAGAATCTACCTATGAGTAGGTGAGCACTTCAATAGCTCAAAGATATTGATCTGAGCATTGCTACATTGTAACTAGTCTAGAATGTTGTAATTAGTAGTACTAAGCGTGGGGACCAATTTTGAGTTCTTGTTGGTAGGACCAATAGCAATTTTATTCATAGTTTGCTTCGGTGCAGATGTAGAAGGGTCAGGACCCTTAATGGTGATCTTCATACAAGATTAGGTAACAACATTCACACAATCCTAAGATGATTCTAGTTTGTAAGAATCAGACATAGGGCCTCGCAAGACAAATGGAGTCTTAGGCTTAGGGTCATCCTCACTCTCCTTGATAGTGATCACATCACAATATTCAACCTCAACAGGTTCAACCATATTAATGACATTATCATTGGTAGTGTATGTGTAGTTAACCTTGGTGTTGGCATTCTTGGTCTTGGAAGATTCACCCTTCTCGTGAGGAGGAAAGGGGTATTTGAATGCTTGATGATCCGAGTTCTTATTATGACCACTCACAACAATATCCCCATTGTCAATAAAATCTTGGATCTTATGTCTAAGATGAATGCAGCTAGAAGTCTTATGACCCTTATTTTGGTGATAATCACATTATGCGGTTTCATTCCACCAAGCAGGTTGTGGTTGCGGGTCATAGGGATGTAAATTTTCCAAAGGAGCGAGTATTTGGTTTTGCACAAGAGTCTTGTAAACCATGTCAAGGGGTTCTCCCAAGGAAGTAAACTCATGCTTGGGTTGAGAGGCCCAAGGTTTGTTTCTGGAAAATCTTGAAGGTTGTTGAGTGTCTTTTGTAGCCTTCTCAATGGCTTTGGCCACCTGTAAACTGAAGGTAAGGTTGAAAATAGACTTTGAAGGTTTTGGGATCACATTGTCAACAACTCCATTTACAACATCTCTATTTTTTTTGACAAACTTACCTTTGTCTTTGTTTGAGGATGAAGACCCTTATTTTTTATCCTTGTTCAAAGTCAACTCTCCTTTCTTGATAATAAATGCTTCTATCCTCATAGCTTGTTTAATCATATTATCGAAAGTTAAGGGACCTTGCAACTATACTTGATATCCAAAATCGGGGATGAGATTATCTAAGAAGATATCGAGCTTCTCAAACTTAGGTAGTTTGTGGGGATATTTTGTATAGAGTTGTCCATCTCTAGAGAAATGCCAAGAAAGGTTCCCCTTGTCATTGTTTCATATTAAAAAGATCTCGAATATTGACTAGATGTTGGATATTGTGAGAATAATGTTGGAGAAACAAATTAGAAATTTCATCAAAAGACTTGATACCAGTGGGTAGCTGAGAGAACCACTCCATAGCTGACCCACCCAAACCATACAGAAAGAGATGCATGAGATATGTCTAATCATGTATGAACTCCATGGATAGAGCACCAAACTCTCTTAAGTGATCTTGGGGATCAGTGGTACCCAGATATTTATCGTACTTGGGAAGTTCTACACCTTTGGGAAAAGGTGGCATGTGAAGACTTTTATTGAAGGGGAAAGGAAAAATGCTTTCCATCGTGAACTATTATACTAGTTTATCCTTATCCTTCACAAGTTGACTTATTTGGTCTTGCATGTCTCAAACCATCTTTTGTAACTTAGTGGTCTCGGTTTCCTCTTATTTGGCCACAAGTGTCTCTACTTTGAAATCTGGGGGTAACTTGACCCCTTGTTTAGCTCGTTCTAGAAAATATTTCTCCTCTTCTATAAGGATAATTTCCATCATCTTGAGGAGACTCTTATTGGCTTTCATGGCATCTATTTCATTTTGGGTTATCTCTTTGTCGTCATTACCAAGAATTTCAAAAATGCTTGGGGATTGATCTTGATTCTGGTCATTTTGAGAGTGATAGTGATATTCTTATTGGTTGTTTTGAGATTGATCATTTCAAGATTGATCATGACTTTTTTTGTACTCACCCTCTTGGAATTGGAATGGGTCTCCTCTCTAATTGGTGTGTGAGTGTGCAAAGTGCACAGACTTAGTATGAGTGTGTGTAGTAGTATACCAAAAGGGTTGTGGCAAATGATTCAATATGATTAATAGGATCGATAGGGTCAATAGGATCGAAAGGGTCTATAGGGTTGATAGTGTCAATAGGGCTAGTTCGAGAAAGTGACCTTTCAGAGTTTTGTTGATCTTGGAACAATGGGTTGTTTTGTTCTTGAAACAATAAGTCAGGTTGTGTTTGAAACAATGAATTGTAATGCTCTTGGAACACTGGATCCCAATTCAGACTGATGTCTATGTGAAACGTTTTCCTGACCCTAGGCCAACTGATAGGAGATGAGGATTGAGGTGGACTCTCTCTTAAGACTCTCGGTGAGGAGGAACGTGAGGACCCCTCTTGACACTCAGGTTGTGTGATAGGTTTAGAACAACCTCTTCCTTGATTGCAAGATCTACCTCTACCTTGTCTGGTACCACATATGGGAAAGGTGTTGCCACTTCTAGTTGTAGTAGGCATAGATGAAGATTAAGTAATGAGGGAGGATTTAGGATTATGCTCAGAACTCTATCTCTAGGATAGCAAAAAGATGATAAAAGTGAGATGCACCCAGCATGAATCATCGAGAGTAAGGCTAGAACAACCAAGATGTGACTATCGCATCACAAGGTACAAGAACACAATAGGATAGGACATAAAATAGAGAGACAATGTGAGTTTAAGTGGTAATTATTCGGTTCTCAACCTGAGACACCCAGTTTCAGATAGTGGACAATAAGAGAACAGGAAGACAGACCCCAAGCAAAAACTAGATTAGGCAGAAAGTTGACAAGTCAATGGGAAATAGCTTGCTATTTTGAAAATTAGGGGAAGTCTCAAGTGAAGAAATGAAATCTCATGTGAGGAAATGTTGAGTTTTGCATGAGAATATGCTATCTCATGCAAGGAAATGTATAGTTTCCTAAAATCTCACGTAGGAAAAGACTAGGGTTTGATAGATCGACACAATTTTCAAGACTAAAATTAGATTTTGAGACACATCATGAACTATTCTCTGGCAAAATTTTGAGTTTTTAGATAGTTTGAATCAACAAATCTTAGTTTGAATGTTTGAATCCAATCGTTTACAAGCATAAATTTTGGACCAAGCAATAGTGACCCAATCAGTAGTCGCAAACAATTCTATCGAGGATAAAGAAACTTGGAAGAATCATGGGAGTCTTTGACAAGTTTGATCATGTTGGATAGTTTAAGACTCAAAACAATCACTCAATTATCCCTACAAAGAAAATGGTAGAGAAGATAAAATTTGTGCCTCGCAACTTATGTGCATGCATTCACCTCACACAGTCATCTCACCCCCTAGAGGGCACCTGTGTTTTTGGTGTTTCCAAGGAATCAATAATATATGTTCAAAGGTTACCCTTGAAGCAGGGGCCAGTGTCATATAACACCTTCAAACATCCAAGTGCATGCCTATGGTGAGAATCTAGGAGAGAGATTCTTCCCCCTCCCTGCGCAAAGATTATGTCTCCTTTCGGAGGTGATCTAGGTAGGTAACTAACTAAGAGAGTGTTTAGTGGGCTTTTGTTCACACTAACCTTCAGTGCCCCCAATACAGGGTTGGGGCCTTGTAGCCACACCAATTATTGAAATTCATACACCCCCGCAAGCAAGGCTAGGAGCAGCGTCACTTAGTACAATAGACAAAGCTTTCTCAAGATGATAGTCATAATCAAGTGAAATAAGTTAACATGGCTTTGGAGTCTTTAGACTCAACAAACCTACTTTATTATAGTGAGGTGGAATCATCGGCAATAGGTGTGTACTCACTTGGGTCATTCTCAGAGGTTCTTCTGGCAGGCCCTCTAAAGGTGACATGGACTTTGGCTTGGATCCAAGGGTTGGATTTTCTAATTCTCTCAAAGAGAGAAGAGCATACTTCTCTACCTCTTCACCTTACCCAAACACACAAGACATGTCTATCACCGAGATAAATCCTCTTCAACCAATCCATAAGCTTTTGGGTTTCTAGTTCTCTCAAAGAGAGAATACCATAATCCCCTAACAAATGGACGTACTAAAGATTCGTTACCTTTCCTTGCTTCCCCAAGTATCTATCATGCTAACAAAATCTGGGTCTCAGATTCATCCATGGTCATCACTTCCATGTAATGAAGAGCCTATTACCCTATCCTACTATCAAGACCCTTAAGAAATCTTCACAAGCCCCTAATTATACTATGTGAATAAAGCAATAAACAAGCACATTGTTTTTAAATGTCTTCGACAACTGTCCTATAAGAAAACTATCAGTAAGTTATGTCTTCATCAAACATCCTGCAACCCATTGTTATATTGTAGTAGAAAATAGAGATATGAAAATCATAGCAAATGATAAATGTTAGAAATCTGCAACTAAAAACACAGAAATTGAAAAAAAATTTAAAAATCTATTGTCAGACTCGCGTGAGGAAATGCACAGTCCCGCGTGAGGAAACACCTTTTTCACGCGAGGCAATGCTAAGACCAGCAAAACTTCATGCAACACAGTGGGAAATCCCGTGTGAGATTCCGTACACAATGATGTACGGATATACGATAGAGTATAGAATTTTGTTAGAAAAAACTTTCGAGAATAAGGCCGAAAATGAATTTTCTGCCCCACGGTGGGTGCCAAAATGTTTACAACTGAACGTGGACCTTGAATTCAGCCATGGACTTCAACATGGTCATTGCTCATAAGCTAATTATGAAAATGAATATGAATTATTCACTTTGAAAACATACATGAATCGACCTGTTGCCTCCTATTTAGATGGGGTTTTGAATCACTCTTAGAATTGAGAGCCCAACAACCATAGACCAAGCTCTAAAATGGAGGATTTAAATGGTAATAAAATGAAAGAATGCAATTAAAATTAAGCTAAGATGATAGTGCAAATTAAGCTAAGAAACTTCAAATGAAAGTGAGAATTATTCTAATAACATAATAAGAAAACTAAATTAAAGTATGAGAATGCATCATTATTCTAAAATGAGAATTATTCTAATATGCAAGATTATCAAAGCCTAAGAATATAAAAGATGAGACAACAATTTGACAGTGATTTGATACTCAAAAATTGCCTCCTCAAATGAGGAAAGAGAGGTCTCTAATATAGAAGAGCTCGGGTGGAGACTGAAGAGTTTCTTGCAAAGAAATGGTCGACTCTTCATCTCCTTGGTGGGAGGTGAAACAATTTGAAGGAATTATCTAATTAATTAAATGAAATATTGCCACATGAGTGGCTTTTCGAATTATTTGAATAATTAAATTCAAAGGAGGATATTTCACTTAAAGAACTAAATAATTATTTAATTCCTTTTGATGTGTATTAGCTAAAGGGGGTGGAATTAATTTAATAAAAGCACTAGGACTTTGTAATTAAATTAATTAATTATAGGGATTATTTAGCCAATAAATGTCGATATTTAGGAATTAAATATACTATTTGATTAATGCAAATTTGAGGTTTATTGCATTTGACACTAGGTCAAATAAAGTCAATTAGGAAACAAAATTTCTTAGTGCAATAGGACTTTGATGATGTAGAAAGTTTGAAGAAATGCACCAAAATTGATTAGAATTGCAAGGTGCCAATTTTGGGGTATTACAGGTACTATTAGTTTGAAATAGATTATATGTATCCAATCTCTCTAGCTCGTTATCTAATGGTAAATAAGCATGATTGCTATGTCACATTGGGACTTCTTCCTCATTATTTACTTAGTAGGTATTATTAGTTTGAAATGGACTATATATATCAATCCCTCTAGCTCATTATCTAATGGTAAATAAGCATGGCTATTATTCTATTTGTTAGCATTTTGTATTCATTTTCATTGGAATAATGTGGTAAAGTTTTCTTTTACATTAATGTTAACTTTAAAATATTAGTCAAAAGAATTAATAATTTCTTTAAAAAAACATATAAATATATATCATAATAAAGAATTACTAAGTACATTTTTTCAAATTTCTTAGGAAAAATTTGGTTCACAATCTTCCATCACATCAAAATTTAAGCTTGTAGAATTGTAAATGTGAATGCATGTCTTAATGATGCTATCAAGAGGCGTTTGAAAGGATTATCTATGAGAGAAGTGGTGTTGAGAGTAATGTTGTATATCTTCCAAAAAATGATTAATATTTTATTAAAAAATCATCCTTTCAAAGGATGATGTCACTATTTGGCTTTAAAATAATATTTTGTACCTTTACTATAGTATCCAATATTTGGAAAATACATGTAACACTTCAATATTTCTTGATTTTTGTATTCAATCTAGGAAAGGGATAAAAATCCTAAGGATATTTTCATTTGTAAGTGTAAATTGCATGAATTGTCTTAATATTAAGGCTAATAGATTATGTTAAGATTAATTGAAAAATATTGTACGACAATATTTTACATCTTGAGTAATTCAAATTAAAGTGATCTTGCTTAAGGCATTGATTTTTTAAGAACTTCTAGCATAAAGTGCCAAAAACTATCATTTACAACTATTGTATTTAACATTGATTTTTTTGGTAGAGGTGGTTTGTGAAAAGGATGAATTTAAATATGACTTTGACATACAATCTCCTTGTAGAGTAATAAAAATAATCGTAGCTCTTAATCCATGATGAATGTAAGAGTCATCGAAATATAAAATTCAAAAAATTGTTTCATCTATAAATTGTAAAATAATCTAGGGTAATCTACATATATAGGTGTCTACAAATTTTTTGGTTATTTATTCATGTACATAATGTCAAATACATTTCATATCATTGTTAAATCTAATGGTAACTCAACTTCTAATGCAAGTCTAGACCAAAAGAGTATGAGAAAACTAATTGAGTTGGCCAAAGACCATCAACAACCATATTATTGAGAAACAAAACATCACAACTCTTCTTACAAAGAAAAGAAATGCTTGAAAACTGAACCAAGACACTACATAGTGAACATGTCCTCCAAATTGCAAAACCAAAAGCCTCTCAATCAAGCAATGCAAAGCATTCTCCAAACTAGTTCTAATAGGCTGTTGGCATATTGATGAGGCAAATGACATTTATGATGTGTATGAAGAACATAGTTATCATTGTTGGCAAACCATTCAATCAGAGAAATCATTTTTGCTAAGTATGAGAAGTTACACCGACTGGTAAATAGGTATAACCAAATGATATGAAGTATGCTACTCAGTAATGTAGCATGGTAATTAGTACATAGAAAGGTAACTAGTGAACAAGAAAATAGGTGGAGGTCAGATGAGTAAAGGAAGTAGATCATTATAGGACAATCGGTAAGACCATGAACTGGTATAGGTAAAGTCAAAAAACTAGCAACCGGTCAATATAGTGAACAGGTATAAATAGAGGTGATTATAAAATTTGTCTTATTTAGCCAAATCATTCATGATGGTGGAAGATTCATTGAATCTAGACAATAGAGAAAATGTAGTGCATTGTTCCAAGAGATGATTGAATCGATATTAGAACTTGTGTATAGATCTTTTTGTGATTCCAAGGCATGATTGAAAAATAATATTGAAGGAATATTGTGCTGGCAAGTTGGCTATACTAATGTATATGACTTAATATAGTGTTGTCATTATGGCAACAAAGTCATATAGCAGTTTGGAGTCAGTCCACTTGATGAGAAGATTAGAAATCGGTTAAGTATTGAAGATTGGATAGTGTACAAAGTTCCTGCAACTCAGAGCATCAGCGCATATGAGTATGACCGAGTTATGGTGTGTTCCCTAGAAGTTAAGTTAGTTAGACTATATTCATGCCTAGTCTATGAGTGCATGATCAGATATGCAAGTATGAGGAAGATACAGATAGATGAAGTTACACAGCCAGTGAGTGCCAATGAAGAATAGAGTAAGCAGTTGACTGTTATCATTTTGAGTTGCGGTTATATTGTATTAATGTAAAGGCTATGTGCCTATTGTAATTAGGTTGCTGACATATGTATATGTTTTTTTGTAAAAAATTTTGAGCCAATTCATTTGAAAGCATTGTATGAAATAGGTCTAAGGGCTGACCTAGTTGTTTATTTTGTATGCGCATATAAATATGAGATGTGCCCATTGTAATTGGTATGGAAGTGGATATAGAGTTGTAGTAAGCAGAGTAGAAGTATGTGAAGATTCTATAAGATGTATTAGAGCTTTGCAAGAGGTCAAAGCATCAGCGCATCAAAGGAACTGATCTAACAAGCAGTGTCACAGTGACAGTTCATCCAACAGATATAGTGTGTATCTAAGATCAAAAGGTTGTAGCCTTCACCACTTGAACAGTGAGCTCTAGGATAGTGTGTCCCCTCCCCTAATAGGGACTATTGTAAAAGACTCCTAACAGGGTCTGACCCTTAACAAGGTCTACTATACTTAATACATTGTAAAGCAACTCCTAACAAGGTTAAGGATCTTCTAACAAGGATCACTAAACACTAGTACAAAATATTATTGGGTGTCAATTCCCACTGGGGTTTTTACCTATTTGGGTTTCCCCGTAACCATATTGGTGTTATGTGTTGATTTCATGTTTCATGTTTATGTGGATGTTCATTTCAATACTTAAGCATTTCAGTTAATTTTAAAGACTAAGAAAAAAGATAAATATACAGTGAACACTGATTCACCCCCCCTCTCAGTGTTCCCATACCTAACAATTGGTATCATAGCTCTAGTCCTCAGCAAAGAAGTTTAACCACTTGAGGAGATCATGGACAAAGTAGAAATGAAACATCTGAAAAGAAATCTGGAAGCTGCTCTTGAAGACCTGGACAAATTTGAAAGAGAAACTGAAGAACTAAGGGAAAAACTCAGTGATTCTCAATTAGTCATCAAAAGGCTAAGAAAAGATTTGAAATAATTCTCTACCAGTGAACTAGGGACAATGGTCAAGAAGCTGAATGAAGAAAATAAATCCTTAGAAGAACAACTTGAAGAGTTTGATGATAAACTGACTAACAATCAAGAAGTCTATGATGAACAGATCAAAGAGAACCTTCAACTGAATGAAGAATTGAGGCAAGCAAACATGGAAATCTTAGAACTAAGAAATAACAAGGAAAGCTTGGAATCTGAATTGAAAGAGGCTAAGAATCACATTGATAAATTACACACCAATTTTGATTTAATTGAATCTCAATTGTATGCAAGAAGAGCCAAAGGAGATACTAGCTGCATTGGATACAATGAAGCATAGAATTAGATTGATAACATGCGATCAAGAATGAAAGCACCAGAAGGAACCTCAGATGCTAAAGAGACTAGAAGTTAGACCAAGGATCATACTAAACCATCTAAGAATGAGCACAAGCCTATATACCACACTTGTTATGCATGTAACAAGTATGGACACATAGCAAGGAACTGTACAGAGGTAAGACCTTTCAATGGTTACTTTTATTCATGTAATAAATTTGGTCATAGAGCTATGAATTGCAAGACAAGTTAAAAGAATAGGACTCATAATCAAAGAAATCAGAATCAATCAAATATAAGAAGTTCTCAGAATGTTACATTTCAGATATGTAACTATAATGGGTGCTCAACTCAACAATGTAAGATGGTGACTTGTGTCAATGCATCAAGGAACATAAGGCCTCCAGTCATTTGTCACTCTTGTAATAAGGCTAGACATATCTCAAAGTTCTATAGATCAAGGATGCAAGGTCAGGAAAGCCCTAAAAAGGTTGAAGAACCAGTTTTGGATCCTGAAGGAGAAGTCAATTTTGTGAAAGCTTCAGAGGATGTGAGCTTGATTTGGTCAAAAAAAAGAAGAACAAGGTTGATGAGTATGTATTGGATGCATCCATAGTGGACGCACCCTCTACATCTGGATGAATGGCCCTCAGAGTCATAGGGGAGCTAATTTAGCTCTAGACCCCTGTGTGGCTGGTATACTCACTTTCAGAGTATGCGCCTTCAGACTTAAGCTTTTAGAAACTAGATAAACCTTCATGCAAGAGTGCACTAGCTGATTATCTATAGAAAGAAAGATAGAAATTTTTAAGTGACAGCCTGCTTTGCGCGGCAAGCATTAATGGTGGAATTTTCACTTTAAGTACACAAAAAGATTTTTGATTACTCATTACATTCGAATTCAAAGTGATTGAAGAGTAGAAAGAGATTTAGAAGTTATTGTGAAGACTTTCAGATTGATCTATCAGTGATTACCAGTACATTTGATCAGTTGTAGAAACCCTAGTTCATTGCACCGATTTAGAAGTCTTTGGATTATCTCAGAGAACACTTGGAAAGTGATTAAACAAGTAAGTAATGGCCACTCCCATAGTATTTGATGTTGCAAAAAAGAAAAGATATGTGTTCAAGAAGCATCCATTTAAGTCTACCCTAGATGACTTAGAGGGAGCATTCTCCCACATGCCTATGGGCATTATGCATGTCGAAGACATTAGGGCATACATTTACTGTAAGAAGGAACTAGTAGGATTGGACAGATTAAGGGTACACATGGAAACCATGTTAAAACTAGACAAAACCTTCTTGGATGAATATGTGAAGTGGAATGATCATCCTATAGTGGAGTATGCTATGGTATATGAGTTCTATGAGACAGAATGGATTAAGTTACTTCTAAGCAGAATTTATGATGACCTATTTTGGATAGGTGATGTGCCAGTAAGAATCACTAGTGACCTAATATATGAGATGACAAGCCTATCTAAGACTAGCATCATCCTTCCTATGGGAAAGGATGTCATAAAAATTGTTGAGAAAACATGTAAGTCAAGGAGTGATAGACGCGGGATGAAAATTGAGTCTATTGAGCAAGCTGACATCAAATTGATGTCCATAATACTTGGATATAGGTTTCAACACACTAGCAGGGTGAATAGTGTGTCTGCGGCCACAATTCTAGCAGCCATTAGACTTGCAAAGGAAGATAGAGAGTTTAATTTGTGTGAGATCTTACATGCATAGTTGATTGATAACATCAAGGCAATCAAGCATGACAAGACCAAGATATTCAGGTTTGGATCTTTGATCATTTACATGTTACTTCATATAGTTGGGAAAGTATCAGATTCATATTTGGACAAGTCCATTCCAACCATGCCCCAGATATCTTACAAAGAATCCACTAAGAGTACATTGAGAGATTACATAACACTGGAATTGAAGACCTTCAGGGCCAAGATGCAAATGAGGTATAGAATTCCAGAGAACATTATTGAGAAATACAAGGATAGTATTTGTTTTATGGTTGAAATAGATACAACATGCATGGAGTCAATTGTACCTAGAACAAAGTGGATTCTTCCACTTGGATATGAAGTAGAGGAACAATTTTTAGAAGCATATGCTCAAGTATTGCTTTCAGCTCCTATTGACCCTAATGAGCCAAGGTGGGGAACTTGTGAGGAAAAGACAAGAGAGATAGATGCTAAACTAAATAGCACAGCAACAAAAAGAAAGGTTTCTAAAGTCACCTCAGATATCTTAAGAATTCATGGAGTGTCTCAAGCAGATCTAGACAAACCAAAAGAACAAAAGATTTCTTTGGAATTAGAGAGCGAAGATGCAACAAAGGCAGAACCACATGATCCCAAGATGAAGATGGTAAAGATAGAGAAATATGATGTAGAGAAGGATAAAACTGGTGATACTCCCTCTGCGCCCAAGGAAACCATTGACCCTACTACTCCTTTGGAGTATAAGGTAATGCCAAAGAGGAAGAAAGAGATCAGCACTAGTCATCCATCCTCAAGAGTCACAAGGAATAGAAAAGAACTACCAAGCACCTCCTAAAGTAAGCTTCAAACCTAGTCTCAGTGTGCTAAGTGCAAGAATAATTGATGAGGGAAGAATTGATCAAGTAGGGAAGTTTTATGACAAATATAATGAAATAAACAAATTTGAGATACATAGTATGATAATCAAACACATGTTGAAGTTCAAGAAGATAGTCTTAGAACTTAAGACTTGATCCTTGATAAGGTATGGAACATCCTAGAATTCCAAAAGAGGTAGGCAATTGAAGAAGATCTATGGATAAGAGAGAAGATCTTAGATGAAACTCTTCCTATATGCAAGCTAGAAGAGAAGAAGTTACTATTAGATCTAGTGAAGCCTCACCTCAGGACCAAGACAAGAACATTGAATATAATGGATAAAAACTATGAATTAGTTGCCAAAGAGATAGAGAAAGCCTTTGAGAAGGTCTTTATGAATAGGCACATGTATCCACCTACTGCACCCAAGGCACAAGTATCCATAAAGGAAGTCAAGGTGGTAGAGCCCACTAATGCACCAATAATAGGTCCTCAAGATTCAACGCCTACAATGGAAGCACAATCAGAGGCAAATAAGTTTGCGCCCATTATAGAGTCACAAAAAGATAGCACAATTATCATTGATAATGTGGAGATAGCCATAGCAGCCACTGACACTGACTTGGATAAGTTTGAAGAAGCTTTTGTGAGCACACAAGAAGTTGAAATCTTATGCAGCAGCACACCTCCCACTCATCAAGAAGAAGTATTGATTGATCATGAGAAAGAAGAAGAAAAGAAAGAACAAGAAAAAGGAAAAATAGGAAAAGAAGGAAAAGAAAAAATAGAAAAAGAAGAAAGTGATGGATAGCACTCCCATCACTCCCTCAACAGCATTGTTGTCAAGTTTGACACCTGACACATCCAGTTTGGGCTCATGGAGAGAAGAAGATCTAATAAAATTCAGTGTCCTAGCCATGGAAAAGGCCAAAGAAAAACAAGTGATGAGGAATCCCCTCCTGGTAGAATCAGTAAACATTCTGAATATTTTTTTTCTAGAGGACAAGAAAGTGTCAAAGATACACTCTGTTGATGATGTGAGTATAGTCATGTCACATTTCAAAAGTAATTTCTCAAGCCTTGAAGAATCTACATCCCTAGTTGTAGAAGAAAAGTACCTAAAGAAGAGGTTGAGTGAATTAATGAGAAATTTTTCACTTGACCTAAGCTCACTCAAGACTGGTCAAGCATCCTTAAAAGAGTTTGCAGATTAAGGAAGAAGAATCATTGTAGAATGCATGGATCAGGATAAGCTAAATGATGCCCATTTCAAGAAAATAAAAGAGGCAGAAGCTATAATTGAGCAAGTCAAGATTTCAGTGAAAGACACATCCATAGATGTAAACATGTGTAATAATGTGTGCCAAGGGAAAATAGATAAGATTGAGAAGGTAGAAAAAGAAATGTCAAAGACCAGGGCAAGGCAAACACAACTCAGGAATGCTCTTGTGCCCTCATTAGATATACTCAATCAGAACATCAAGGACATAGACACCACCATAGTAACATATGATCATGGTCCTAGCACTAACTTGGAGAAGATGGAGAAGCTACAGTATTCACTATGCGCCCATCTCCAAATAGTAAACTCGTTGATCACATTTTGGAAGAAGGAGATCCAAAACCTAAAGATTGCATATCCGGATGTTTTCCCTCAGTGAGTATATGTAGATATAGTTTTTGAAACACCTTTGTCATTAATGTCAAAGGGGGAGTTGTGTATAGAATATGAATCATAATATGTATAGGGAGATATAAGTATATGTATAGAAGACAAAAATATTTTTGTATTAAGGACAGTCAGCAACTTGGCCATATTCCTTTGTAGCCATCAATGACAAAGGGGGAGATTGTTGGAAAGTTGGCTATACTGATGTATATGACTTAATATAGTGTTTTCATTATGGAAACAAAGTCATATAGCAATTTGGAGTCAGCGCACTTGATGAGAAGATCAGAAATCGGTTAGGTATTGAAGACTGGACAGTGTACAGAGTTCCTACAGCTTAGAGCATCAACGCGCATGCATATGACTGAGTTATGGTGTGTGCCCTAGAAGTTAAGTTAGTTAGACTATATTCATGCCTATTCTATGAGCGCATGATCAAATATGCAAGTATGAGGAAGATACAGATAGATGAAGTTACATAGCCAGTGAGTGCTAGTAAAGAACAGAGTAAGTAGCCGACTGTTATCATTTTGAGTTGCAGTTATATTCTATTGATGTAAAGGCTATGTGTCTATTCTAATTAGGTTGCCAACATATGTATATGTTTGTTTGTAAAAATGCTTGAGCCAATTCATTTGAAAGCATTGTATGAAATAGGTCTAAGGGCCAACCTAGTTGTTTATTTTGTATGCGCATATAAATATGAGATGTGCCCATTGTAATTGGTATGGAAGTGGATATAGAGTTGTAGTAAGTAGAGTAGAAGTATGTGAAGAGTCTATAAGATGTATTAGAGCTTTGCAAGAGGTCAAAGCATCAGCGCATCAAAGGAATTGATTTGACAAGTAGTGTCATAGTGACAGTTCATCCAACAGATATAGTGTGTATCTGAGATCAGAAGGTTGTAGCCTTCACCACTTGAGCAGTGATCTCTAGGATAGTGCATCCCCTCCCCTAACAGGGACTATTGTAAAATAATCCTAACAGGGTCTGACCCATAACAAGGTCTATTGTACTTAATACATTGTAAAGTTAAGGATCCTCTAACAAGGATCACTAAACACTAGTATAGAATATTAGTGGGTGTCAATTCCGACCTGGGTTTTTACCTATTTGGGTTTCCCTGTAACCATATTGGTGTTATGTGTTGATTTCATGTTTCATGTTTATGTGGATGTTCATTTCAGTACTTAAGCATTTTAGTTAAGTATAAAGACTAAGAAAAAAGATAAATATATAGTGAAATTGATTCACCCCCCCCCCCTCTCAGTTTTCCTATACCTAACATATTACACATTGGGAATGACAACTTATGCTATGATTTAGACGACGTGGTAAGGATTTTTATGTTTTTCTAAGTAAATTGAGATTGGAGAAACACATTTGGAGGAAAATAAAAAACCCTAATTAGGTTTTACACTTGGAAGTGAAGGATAGTATATACGACAATTGCAAGAAGGAAAAATGGATGTTGAAATGGTTGTTGGAAATTATTGATTGATGAAACCAGTGTTGTGATAAGTTGTTCAGAAATATATATATAGAGATGTTACAGAGTTGATGTAAAAAAAAAGAACAAAGTATAAGGGATCTAATCAGTATTGCAGAGTGCAAATAACAGGTCATTTATTCTTTGTGTATTCCTAATAGTTTCAATAGGTTGCAAATCCCTTAACCAGGTAGTCTTTAGTGGGGCTTATTATGTAGATCCCTTAATAGGGTGAACATTGTAATAGTGAGATCAAATCCTTTAACAAGGTAGTCTATAATTCTACTGTAGATACTTATTACAAGATATTAAAGTCACTCCTAATAAGGTGAGCCACCTAGAAAATGATAGATTATAAGCTCTTAACCTAGCACTCTTTTCTACTGCAGTGAAAGGATTGTGGGTGTCATCCTCACCATGGTTTTTCCCTTTGACCAACGATGTCCATGATAAAAATAAGTGTTTTATGTGTGTGCATGTATTTTTATTTGATTTTTTGCACTTTCACATTACAATTTCTGTTATATATGCTTCATAGTTTGGAAGTTTATTTTATTACTATTTAAGATTATCATTAAAAGGTTAAATATTTTGTTACTACTGATTCACCCCCCACCCCCCCCCCCCCCCCTCCTCTTAGTACCTATTATTTCCTATAATTGGTATCAGAGCATAGGGTCTCTAGAGAAAAAGTTTGACATCTTGGGAGTAGATCTGAGGAAATGGAAAGCTATAGGTATGAAAGACAACTAGAGGCAACCAATGAGATGATTAAAGAGTTAAAGAATAAACTAAGGGCCTCATTAGAAAAAAGAAAAGAATTTTCTGAAAAGCTAAGATAAAGTCTTAGAGATAGAATTGATGAACTATCTGAAGGAAGTGTTAACTTTGAGGAAGATAAGGAATATATAGTAGATCTAATGGAAAAGAACAAGATCTTGATTGAAGAAGCCACCAAAACAAAAACAAAAAGAACAAGAAAGTCAAGCCATAAGGATGTGTGAAGTGCTTGAAGGCATGAGAGTTGTTGAAGATGCAAAAAGAATTTTTGAAATTGCAAAAATGAATGTTGAAGATCTGATCAAAGAAAATGATGCTCTACTTCAAAGGTTGACACATGAGAACTGTGTACCAAATGTACAACTAAGTGAGACCAATGATGAAAACATGAAAATTAGCATTGGAAATGAAAGACCGAAGAAAGAAAATGAACAACTAAAAATGGACTTGAAGATCGAAAGATATACAAATGAAAACTCAAGAAATATGAACAAAGCATGGAGAAAATTGATGAGAAACTGAAGAATCAAAGGAAACCTAAGGATACCTTTGGCCTAGGATATACTAGTGATAGAAAATTTGAGAAAGGAGAATCATCCAAGTCTAGTGCTAAGAAACAATCATAGATCCCAAAGGGTAATACTAGTCCACAAGGTAAGAATTCTTCTAAACTCACTTGCTACACTTGTGGAAAGCTTGGACACACTGCTAATGTATGTAGGAGAAAACTAGTGAATGTTTCAAGAACTACTTAATTTGATGGTTACTGTTACAATTGTAATAAGTATGGTCATGATCAAGCTTATGAGTGCAGATCAAGATATAACTATGGGTGATCCCATGAAGCTGTGTCCCACTTTTAGGGACAAACAAAATTGGCGTCATGGAAAAAAAAAAAATTAGAGTCTTGGTACGAACTTGATACTTCACATGAAGTAGTGGACCCACTTTGCACAAAGTACCCTAGACAAGGGGCTTCATGTGAAGACCCCCCTTCACGTGAAGTACCCTACATAGGGGTCTTTGCGTGAAGAGGTCTTCGCACAAAGCCCCTTTGGGCCGGATTTTGTTATATATTTTTGGCGTTTGTTTTTTATTTGTCATTGTTATTGTCAGACTTTGCAAACCCCAGGCCTTGGAGTGAAGCACCTTAGCACGCTAGCGCCTCCCAAGATTTTTTGACATATTCAAATTATTAGCAGTATCAGGTACACGCATTTTTCTCATTTTTTATTGTAAATAATATCTTTTATATTTATTTTAGTTAGTTATTTGTTTTAAATAATTTTTTATTTGTAGAAATGTTAGAAAATCATAGTTAAATATTATCTAATATGTTAGAAATTGATAGTAGAATGTAATAAAATCATAATTAAATATTAGAAAATGATAGAAATATTAAGAATCGTAGTATAAATGTTAGAATATGTTAGAAAATGGTAGAAAATCGTAGTAGTTTGTTAGCAACTATTAGAAAATATTTACAAAACATTAGAAACCATAGTAGAAATGTTAGAAAATGTTAGAAAACATTAAGATCTTATAGAAATTATTAAAAATATTTATTTTTAAATTTAAAGTTTAAAGTTGTAAATATTAGGAATCTCTCTCACACACATGTACATGAATTTTTAGTAAATATTAGTTAGTTATTTGTTTTAAATAATTTTTAGTTTGTAAAAATCTTAGAAAATCATAGTTAAATTTTTGAAAATGATCTAGTAGTATGTTAGAAAATGTTAAAAAATTATAGTACAGTAAGTTTCTAGGACCCTTATTCCTCCCTTACGACATATTAAGACACTTAGGATCCCTTAGGAATCTCAAGATCTTATAATACATATTAGGATGTCCTATGACCCATTGATGTACATGTTAGGTTCCATTAATACATACAAGGACTCAGTGTTTCCCTCAAGGCTCCTTAAGACATATTCTAGCTAGGATGAATTAATGTAACCTATGATCTCTTAGGACCTATTATGAGGCCTACAACCCCTTAAGACATTCTAGGACCATTACGTATCACTTATGACATCTTACTTGACACATAAGACCCCTTAGGATCCATACAACCCATTATTATATCTTAAAATTTCCAAGGACACATTCATCTATCTTAGCTTTTGTTAATACATATGCAAACCCACTATTTCCCGCAAGAACCCTTAAGACATACTAGTATCAATTAAGATAACCTAAGATTCCTTAGACCACTTATCACATCTATGACCCATTAACATTGTTGGACTATTATACATCCCTTACGACATTTTAAGACATATATGACCCTTTCAGATCATCAAGACCCATTAACATATCTTAGGTTGTCTTAGGACACATTTATGTATCTTAGATTCAATTAATATCATACGAGGATCCACTAATGTAACCTAGGACCCCTTAGGACCTCTTATGTTACCCCCAACCCCTTAAGACACTCTACCTAACCCTTATCCATACCTTACATTATCTTAAGACACATCTAGGACCCATTGTTACCCATGACCCCTTAAGACACTCTAGGACCACTTATTGCACCTACGACCCATTAACATTCTAGGACTCTTATCTAGATCCCTTAAGACCTCTTATGTTACCTACAACCCCTTAAGACACTCTAGGACCCTTATCTATACCTTAGGACCTCTTATGTTACCCACGACCCCTTAAGACACTCTAGGACCACTTATTGCACCTACAAATCATTAACATTCTAGGACTCTTATCTGGACCCCTTATGAAATCTTAAAACAAATATGAAACCTTAGGACCCCCAAGACCCATTAAAGAATCTTAGGATGTCCTAGGACCACTTAGACCACTTATCACATCTACGACCCATAAATATTATTGGACCATTATACATCCCCTTACAACATTTTAAGACATATATGACCCATTCAGATCTTGAAGACCCATTAACATATCTTATGTTGTCCTATGACACATTTATGTATCTTAGAATCAATTAATACATACGAGGATCCACTAATGTAACCTAGGACCCTTTAGGACCTTTTATGTTACCCATGACCCCTTAAGACACTCTAGGACTCTTATCTATACCTTAGGACCTCTTATGTTATCCACGACCCCTTAAGATACTCTAGGATTCTTATCTATACCATACAACCTCTTATGTTACCCACGATTCCTTAAGACACTCTAAGACCCTTATCTATAGCTTATGACATCTTATGTTACCCATAACCCCTTAAGACACTCTAGGACCACTTATATTACCCATGACCCCTTAAGACACTCTAGGACTCTTATTTATACCTTAGGACCTCTTATGTTACCCACGACCCCTTAAGACACTCTAGGATTCTTATCTATACCTTAGGAGCTCTTATGTTACCCACGATGCCTTAAGACACTCTAGGACCCTTATCTATAGCTTATGACATCTTATGTTACCCATGACCCCTTAAGACACTCTAGGACCTCTTATGTTAGCCACGACACCTTAAGACACTTTAGGACCCTTATTATAGCTTATGACATCTTATGTTACCCACGACTCCTTAAGACACTCTAGGACCACTTATGTTATCCATGACCCCTTAAGACACTCTAGGACCTTTATCTATAGATTATGACATCTTATGTTACCCACTACCCCTTAAGACACTCTAGGACCACTTATGTTACCCACGACCCCTTAAGACACTCTAGGACCTTTATCTATAGCTTATGACATCTTATGTTACCCACGATGCCTTAAGACACTCTAGGACCCTTATCTATAGCTTATGACATCTTATGTTAGCCATGAACCCTTAAGACACTCTAGGAATCTTATATATACCTTAGGACCTCTTATGTTACCCATGACTCCTTAAGACACTCTAAGACCCTTATCTATAGCTTATGACCTCTTATGTTACCCATGATGCCTTAAGACACTCTAGGACCCTTATCTATAGCTTATGACATCTTATGTTACCCATGACCCCTTAAGACACTCTAGGACCTTTATCTATAGCTTATGACATCTTATGTTACCGACGACCCCTTAAGACAATCTAGGACCACTTATGTTACCCATGACCCCTTAAGACACTCAGCTAGGACCACTTATGTTATCCATGACCCCTTAAGACACTCTAGGAATCTTATCTATACCTTAGGACCTCTTATGTTAGCCACAACCTCTTAAGACACTCTAAGACCCTTATCTACAGCTTATGACCTCTTATGTTACCCATGACCCCTTAAGACACTCTAAGACCATGTATTGCACTTGTGACCCATTAACATTCTAGGACTCTTATCTAGATCCCTTAGGACCCCTTAGGACCTCTTATGTTATCTACGACCCCTTAAGACCTAATAAGACCTCTTATGTTATCTATGACCGCTTAAGACCTAATTAGTATATCTTAGGAGCCTTAAGACCTAATAAGACTACTTACATGACCTAATAGGACCTATAATTTTATATATTTAGATATTTGTTTCCATTTTACATGTAATTATAACATGTAATCAAGTACTTAATTATTAACACTTAGCTTTCACATGTTATGTATCTAGATGGCCGCTCAGGGTGCACCTCAGACTCCTAATATACAGACCATTTTTCATATTGTTGATATGGAGATGGCTCGACTTAGAGAGTCTATATGTACGTCTTCAGCAAATGGTATATATAGAGATACTTGTGCTACTATATTGACTAGTTTGGAGACTATGACTACTAGATTGAGGTCTCACTCCTTCATGCCTCAGGTAGTTGAGACCATTTTTCAGGAGTTGAGGGACGAGGTCTCGGGTGATGTTTCCTTGGTGATGATTTAGAGCCTTGTCCCCGAGGAAACCATCAAACAAGAGGTTTTCCCACATTATGAGGGGAGGGCCACTATGAGGGCATATCAGGTCACATGGTGTGTGATTCCTCAGATCGCATGTATGATTTACCCTCGGTTTCTTGCAGCACATAGTCGTTATCCAAATAACGACCAGATTCCATTATATTTTGCACAACAATTGTACATTGAGTTCCGTTTGGGACTCAGGGTCAACTATTTAGATCTGCCAACATATTATGGTCAGGGGCTTGGTAGGGTTGTAGACCATAATCATTATTATAGGGTTGATCAAGTTGTACAGTCTCGTAGACAACTAGTTGGGGACAGGACTCTAGTAGTGGCATCGGTGATGGCTGCTACTGCAAATAGATTCATCATTGCTTCTCAAAGGGGAGTTGTGGATAGTATAGGATAGATTGCTTCTATAGCCACATCCATCACTTTAGTTTCAATGGGAAAATACATTTTGACTAGACCAAGTAGAGCCAGATCATCTTCTGAGGCTTCGTCTAGTACTACTACAGGTGTGACTGGGGAGACATATAGAGTTGCAAGTCTTCCTGTACCTGGAGAGATATGAGCACTATCGAGACATCATAGTCATTTAAATATGGCCCTTTACTTTTTGGAGGATCTCCTGTAGGCCTATTCTCATATTGTTGACATGCACAGGATCCCAATACATTCAGTTGGGGATTTCATTGCACTTGCACAAGGTCTTGTAGTTACATGGTTTTATTTGATTAGATTATATGATTTTATTTGATTAGATATGATAAGTAATCTAACTAATTTCATCATTTTTTAGTGTCTTAAGGGGAGGTCTTAAGGGGATCTAGAATTAATATCATAAAAAATAACTAGGTAATACATGTAACTAATTGATAATAACTATTCTAACTAATTCTAGAACTAACACATGTCATAAGTAATATAACTAATTTCATCATTTTTTAGTGTCTTAAGGGGAGGTCTTAAGGGGATCTAGAATTAATATCATAAAAAATAACTAGTTAATACATGGTAACTAATTCTAGAACTAACACACGTCGTAAGTAATCTAACTAATTTCATCATTTTTTAGTGTCTTAAGGGGAGGTCTTAAGGGGATCTAGAATTAATATCATAAAAAATAACTAGTTAATACATGGTAACTAATTCTAGAACTAACACACGTCATAAGTAATCTAACTAATTTCATCATTTTTTAGTGTCTTAAGGGGAGGTCTTAAGGGGATCTAGAAATCATAAGCATCATAAAAAGTATCATAAAAATCATTGAATAATCAACGCATACATAAAATCTTTAACTAATATGCAATCTATAAAAATCATTGAATAATCAAAGTATACATGTAACTAATTCTAGAACTAACACACGTCATAAGTAATC
The DNA here is from genome assembly GCA_027943335.1 of Chamaecyparis obtusa. Taxonomy (NCBI): domain Eukaryota; kingdom Viridiplantae; phylum Streptophyta; class Pinopsida; order Cupressales; family Cupressaceae; genus Chamaecyparis; species Chamaecyparis obtusa. The sequence goes on from BSBK01007131.1 coordinate 2,553,660, forward strand.
TAACTAATTTCATCATTTTTTAGTGTCTTAAGGGGAGGTCTTAAGGGGATCTAGAAATCATAAGCATCATAAAAAGTATCATAAAAATCATTGAATAATCAAAGCATACATAAAATCTTTAACTAATATGCAATCTATAAAAATCATTGAATAATCAAAGTATACATATAAAATTCTATATATTAAAACCATTGAACCATCAAATAGGTCCATCATATATCAACAAATTATAGTCCATCATATGTTTAAATATATAAACAAAGTATAATGAAATTTAATCCAAAGATATCAAGTAGGTCCTAACACAAGAAATAAGTATACATATTATACTTTTTAGACCAACTCAAGTGGTTCAGACCTTTCATGGAGAACATGTAATATTCTCTCATGATCCTCACTATCTAGTCTCCACTTACGACATCCACGTTGAGATTTAACTATATGAAGACAAATGTATGTGGCAACTACTAGGTGACTATATTGAAACACCTTATTGTCTGGTTTGTAATCAACAAAGTGAATACCATGTTGAATTACTTTGATTTTCTTGAAATATGTTCCCTCTAAAATAATTGAACCTGCAGATCACAAATTTTAACAATATATAAATTTAAACAAACTCAATTTGAAATTTGTTAAAAGGTTGAAATTTAAAATTTATAAATTGAGTTTAATATATTGATGTAAACCATATACAAACCTATGCGGAACAACATTCCATCACTTTCTTCAAGTTCAAGTAACTTCATCCTTTCTGTAGTACAACGCAGTAAATAATAACCAACTCCTTCTACATTTCCACACTCAGCAATCACTGTAAAGACATCTCCTACACAGTAAATTTATATATACATGTGTGAGATCTTAAAATTTACTTAGTTCAATCTATAGATCTATCTATCTATCTATACATGCAGCTCAATGTACCATATAATGTGGAATATATATACTTACCAATTTTGACCAATCCTGAGATATGATCATAATCAGTGGAAATCAAAGGGACATCATCGAAGTTTTCATCTTCATCTCTATCAAATGTATCAATAAAAAATAGTGGCACTAGATTCCATGCACCTACATATCCATGGTCTTGATTGATACATTCATCATAATTGTCAGCAATGCAGTGACAACAAAAGCATGAGTAGTCCCTAGTGTTCAACATCCAATTACGACAATTCGTACTCATAACTAAATGCAAAGATCACATCTTTTCTATCCTATTACAACCATGCATAATTTTTCTATCCACACCTAAACAAATGCATATATAATACATTCTATATAAATATAATTTGAATAAAAAAATATCATAAAAATTTTAAACACTTTCAAATAATTTAAAAATGTGTGCATACCTTTTATCTCCCAAAATTTTTTGTGGCACCACCTGAGTCAATCCTGACGACATGTCATTCTCATTTGGTGCGAAATGTGTCTTGCACCATTCAACCACATCATTTGCATTTTTTATATGCATTCCCTTATAATTCATTTGATACTTTCGTATAGCACGTTTGATGCAAGCTCTAGCACCATCATGTTCACCTTTTCCATGTCCACTCTCAAAGAAACTCTAGGCATGTGGTATGTTTTCATTACAATGATATCTACATAGTGCATAAAATGGTCTCAATGATTTGAATTGTGCAGCACATCCATCTGACCAAACATAATGTTTATCAATTTTTATACCTCTTTCTTTCAAATTTGCAAAAAACATCTTGAAGCAATGTTCTACATAATGAATGTCATGCTCTCTATCATCACTTATATAAAAATGATATACCTTCTTGATGACTCATGCTTCAAATGTGCTCTGAATACCATCCAAATCTAATTGTGTCTATTGATAACACACATGTACCATAATATTAATCTTCTTTGAAAAATAGTATTCTGACTGAATCACTTTTTGATGAAGAAAAGAATAATTTTTAGCAAAATCAACAACTAATACAATAGTTCCAAGTGGGAAATTGTCTCTTAGTGTTTGGAATTGTCGTTCTTTCCACTTTGCAAAAAAAGCATGATGAATGTAGGGTTGAATCAATTTTTTAAATTTTTCCATAAATACTCCAACATTTATCTCCTCTTCAACATATTCTAACCTTTTGGATTCTTTCCCAATTTTTTTTTCATTCTTTACATATTTGTAACTCTTGCAATTTACCATCTTTGTTACATCAATATTTTCATTTTTCAAAGGAAAAAGAGACAAATTGACACATGTTTGGCATATTCCTTTTATGCAATTTATTTGTCCAGCTACATCATCTCTTTTGTCACATAAAATGGATGAGATGAACTCACTTCTTCTAGTAGGAGGAGCATTTTCAAAACCATAAGTGTCTTCTACAAACTTTCAAAAAACCTGATAGTGGAGATCAAATTCAATATGATAACGACAATAAGAAGTTTCAAAAACTTTGTTTGTCTTGATATAATATGGCTTCAATCTTTCAAATAATGTTTGCCCAATCTTTATATTAGGATTTGAACTACAAAATGACACATACATTTCATGTTGTGTTGTGTCCAACCAATGTTTCATATGATATTCATATTGATTAGCTGAAATTCTATGTCTGATAACATCTCTAGTGTCTGATGAAGGATGTGTATTATCATTCCAAAATGATGTGACCAAATTTTTTATTCCTTCATCAATCCTATCAGAATGAGGAGCTCTACACATGATTTCCCAATTTCCTTCCAAGGTGCTATCATCCAAAAGTATTCTCTTATTAACATATCGTGATATTGTTTTCCTATTAAAACCAAACTGAGATGAAACTGAAGATGTCTATCTTTTTCATCCCATAGTGTTACCTACAACGGATGTCAACATAAATTTTCTTGTAATGGACTTATCTATAGTTCAAGATCGCTTCCCTAGCTGGTTCAAACCTTTCTTAAGGTTTTCAATCATATCAGTTTGCATGTCAACAACTTTTCTCTTCTTTGATGATGTGTCTATACCCAATAATTTTAATGCCCCTTCCAACTTTTTGTTTATAAGTACAAGTGAAAGAAATTGAGCTTGTTCAAGTGTTTCAAAATTATCAAATTTAACCAATATTTCTCTTGCTATCATATTCATTGATCTCTTCTTAGAAAGACTTAAGGGTTGAACATTAGCAAGTGATCTCAAATTCTCCACATCCATTGTAAGTAAATGATCTAAGTTTCTATAATTAATATTTCTCTTTACAATTTGAGCTAAATTTAAAAGTTCATCCATACCAATAGGAGCACGTGATGTTGACCCTTCTCCAACATCAATTGTTTGAGCTTCTATAGGGAGTAATCCTGACCCTTCTTCAATGTGCAATTCTTCGACTTGACTTGACCCTCCTACTTCAGCTTGTCTTTTAGCTTCTTTATTTTTATGATAATATGTCAATGCAGCTTCACGATTTCTTTGTTCAGTACCAGGTGACCTTTTTCTAGAAGATTTACTTTGTCTTCCCTTCTTGTTCCCCATTTCTTCGAACTCCAAAAAATGTCTTCCACAAGATCGTCAACAAAAATTTTCTTCTTCAAAAAATACTTTAATCTAATATTTTTCCTCTCCAAAATTATGCCTTTGAAAAAATAGAAATAGAAATCCTCCTTCAAAAAATGCCTTCAATAATAGAAAATGTGAATTTATTAATTGCAATTCGATATAAAATAGAAACAAAATGTTTTAGTTTTATACCATTCTAAATTTTTTTACAAAATAATTTCACTAGCTGACTTCACTCGAAGTACATACTTCGTGTGAAGTACCCAAGGAAAAATTCTGACGGGGTGTCTTTCTGCCAGGATTTTCACTTGAGAGGCTTCGTGTGAAGGGTCTTTGCACGAAGACCCCCAAGTGTCTTTGTGCGAAGGGGGTCTTCGCACGAAGACCCCAAAAGTAGAATTTTTCCTTTAGAAAACAACTGAACTTCAAAAAAATGGTCTTTGGGGGCCTGAAACAAGGACTAAACAAGATGATTTTTTCAAACAGATGATGTCAAATGATGTGATTTGGAACAATCTTTCTAATGAATATAACTTTAATACATATTGAGTTCATTATCACTTTTAAATATCACTTTAACTAAACGTAGGTTGTTTGGTCATTCAACAACCTTTCTCTTCAAAACTTCAGGAAAAATAGTAAATTATAATTAAAAAAAATTATAAAAAATATGTAGGAAAAGCGTATTTGTGTTACCTTTCTATGAAGAAAAAGAAAAAATGAATTTCTATATACACAGATCAAGTTAGAGTGATCCACGTGACCTTATGTCTAAATTATAGTTATTGTCACTTTAAAACTTAATAAACTATGAAATATTGATCCAAAATGAATAAAAATAATTTCATCCTTTATATATTGAAGTTACAAATATAATCTCGAAAGAATTACATCGTTATCATATTTTAAAAAAAAGTTATGTTGATCCAAGTGACGGTAACTCCTTAAAAACATAGTTTTTTCACTCAAACCACTTTTCGAAGAAGGAAAAATGAATTTAAATGTTTTTTTTTTTAAAATATATTTAGAAAGTAGAAAGAAAATTCTAAAAGACTCTATTTTACATCATCTTCAAATTCCTAATAGTTTTGTGGCAACAAGTGTTTGAAAGTGAAGTTTTTTTCTCAGAATGTTGAACTCTGTGTCAAAGTTGGCCAAAAAGTGGGACACACTATTGTGGGACCACCCTCGTATATCTTCTAAAGGGAGTTTCAATAGCTATTGTTTCACATACAACAAGTTTGGACATAAGGCAGAACAATGCAGATCAAGGGTACAATTACCAAGATTGTCAAACAAATCAGTGAGTGTTCTAAGAAGAGAAGGAAACACAAATGTCACATGCACTATTTGTGGAAACTATGGACACATGGAAATGAGTTGTCGAATAAGGAACCCTAGAGGTAATGATAGACCCTAGAGGATAAGAGGTATGGTATGTTTCCATTGTCACAAGGTTGGACATCTGGCAAGAGATTACAAGCACAAGAATTGGTCACCAAGCAATGAAGATAGGAAAGATAACAAGATTGTTAATTCTAAAGAAATCAGAAAGAAAATGAAGACAACGTGGATTAGGAAAGGTGAACTCAACTCCTTTGAATTTACAGAAAACTCCACAACACCAGAAAATGTGGAGATTTCATCAGCAAACTAAACATGTTTTGGCTTAGGGGGAGCAATTAAGGTCAAATCAATCTAAAACCCCTAGAAGAATGAGCGGTAAGATTTATCTACATAGTGAGCTGCATTGATGTTAATGTTTGATGTGTTACAAAGAATAGATTTGTTAAATATATTTGGTCATCACCAACTTTATCATTTGCAAAGGCTATAATACTAATACTAATTTTAGCATTAACCGATGGAAGTTGTAATCGGTGATAGCATGATATTGGTGAACTATATTAAATGTTTGTAGGTCTAACTAGTTGTTCTAGAATATTTTTGGAAAAATAAATAATAAGATAACCTATTCATTATTCACCTTGCATTTTGAAGAGAGATTACAGGAGCTTAAAGTGATTACATAGTGTGATTTATTGTGTGAATTATTTGTGTTGAATACTTACAAAGGATCAATCTATGGATTTGAAAACCCTATTTGAGTTGTTGAGTAGAGCAGTGGTCAGTTGTGAAGATAGTTGGTGTGGTTGACATTTAAGAGAAGAAAATTTACAAATATATCATGGCATCTACAACTGAGACACCTAAATTGGCTGAGATAACAAAGGAGGTAGAACTAGAACATAAGTTATGTCTGTTGAAAGCTATGAAAGTAGATAAAATCAGTTCCCTATACCTAATTCAACCTATAGTGTTACTAATTAAGGACATGGGGACATTTATTCACTGCAACATTATTGAATTAGGTGAAGAGAAAATACAATAAGAATACCTAGTAATGTGTGTAGAAAGATAACTAAAGGACAAGTTTAAACATCTTCAGACGAAGGGTTTGACACATATTCTAGACTTGCTAAAAATATTCAAGGAAGAATGGATTCGTTATATTTTGATCCATTTCCATGATCAATTCATATGGCTGGAAAAACTGATCAAGGTCACCAAGGAATTGATTCATATTATCACAAGATTATCAACATATAGGGAACTATGTACCCTAAGGCAAATATCAATGCAAACTGTTGCAAAACTCACAAAATCAAGGCAAGATCACTGAACGATGACAATAGATGATATTGAAGATTAAGAGGATCTATTTACATCAATGATTGTCAGATATAAAGTCTACTAGTTCAGTCAGTTGAATAGTGTGTCATATGGAGCTATTCATATTGCATACAGAGTTGTGAAGGAAGGCATTAGATATGACCTAGCAGAGATGGTCAAAACTCAGTTGCTGGCTAATCTAAAGAGGATCCAAACTGATAAGAAGCAAGCATTAAAATATGGATCTCTATTGGTATGTATGTTTTTCTATATTCAAAACTTTTTTCCCGATAAAGGTAATGTTACATGGAAAACTAATAGGCCTGTAGTGTATCAGATTAATGAATACATCACTGAACTAGGTGAAAACATAAATAATTTTATGTGCGGATACTTCAAAGACTTTCAAGATAGATTGAATAAAAGGTATAGGACCTCACCTCACATAGTAGAGAAGTACAGGGACATAATTTGTTTTCTAGTTGATACTAACACATGCAAGATTCAAGCAATAGAACCAAGAGTTTCATGGATACCAGCAATGGGTTATGAAATGGATAAATACTTGTTAACCCTACACATAGATGCATTATTGCAATTATCGATTAACAAGACTTGTAAAAGATGTGGGATATATGAAGAATCATATCAAATACTAACCTTAGAACTCAAAAATCCTAGAGTGGAGAGGAAAGTAAAGAAAATAATAAATAAAGTGGAGGATAAATTTGGAACAGGTGAAGGTTGTGCTAGTTACACTGCAAAAAAGAAGGTTCATGAGTCATATGCAAAAAAGGAAGGTAAAGAAGTCAGAAATTAAAACATTGGAACTACCATTGGTAGAGGTAACAAAAATGGAAGAAATATTTAAGGGAGGTCAATCCTCTAACCTTAAGCCATCGAAGGCACCTCAACTTGCAAAAATAAAAACATGTGAGAAAAGAAAAACTAGAAGTCAAACTAAGGACTCTTCAAGAAAAAAGAAGAAACAAAAAGGAGACAGTGAATAAATAGATTCAGATAAGGATATTATAGACTTAGGTAAGTCATGGAAAATAAGGTTCGACATTCCAAAGACTGTGATTAAAATTGCACAAGCAATTAGAGAAATGGGAATGATCGGTCACATCAGTAAGTTTAAGTTTTCTCAGTTTTCTGATGAAGAAAATAAAATAATTGAGGATGCAATTGTATTTCATTTTCATAAGTTCATTAGAGTTCCAAACCATCCTAAAGATCATATACCTGATGAATTATTTGAAGCAGACAATGTTAGATGGGAAGCTACAGTTAAGATTGAAAAGAAAGTAAGGGAAAGGAATCTCACTTACACTATGCCACACTTGACAGTACAAGAAGTGGATGAAAAAATTTAAATCTACAAAAATAGATTCAGTATTGGTAATAAGATAGGAAAACTATTAGCTGGAAAAGAGAAAGAAGTTGAAGATGAATCGGTCTTGATTTGGAGAAGAATATTCAACTTAGACCAACCACTGGCACAAGATACTACCGATAAATCTCAAGGAGATGACACATTTATTGTACACAAGCTAACAGGAGGGATTTGGGGAAATGTACCAACATATATAGACCTTACAAAGGATTCAGTAGATATTGAGGATATTAATGACATGCCTAATTCTCCCATTTTAGGATATGAAGCTATTGGAGATGAAGCTAAAGATATACCACTAGAGTCACCACTAGAAGTAAATCCTATTGAAACTGATAAGGGTGCAGTTGATAATAAGGTTAACAAAGATGATGAAAGAGAAAAGAACAAGGAAATAGAACAAGTTAATGAAACCTTAGACCAACCCAAGGATATAGATAAAGAAGACACATGAGATAATCAAGTTGAGCATCAGTAGGAAAAGGAATAGGAAAAGAAAACTGATAAGGATGTACCCAAGAAGACACTACTAGAATAGGGGAAAAAGGTACTCAAGATAATACCAGTACACCATAGGTAATCCCTACAAAGACGTAAAAGGATAGCACTCTTAGTGAAACACAAACTTAAACAGATGAAACTGGTGACACAAAGAAAAGGGAGAGAATAGAAAAATAAGATGAAGAAGAAGAAAAGGAAGATGAAGATTATCCAGAATTCTCCATTCTAAAGAAATACTTCAAGAAATTGAAACCGAAAGAGAAGATATTATTTTCCAAGAAGCTAGCAAAGAAGGCAGAAAAGAATTAGTAGAAGTAGAAAAAGTACAAGAATAAAATACTAAGGAAAACAATTTCTATCCTTTCTAATTTAGTACTAGAAGTACAGATTGATGGAGAAGAATCTGAGATTGGTCAACTTAAAATTTTGGTTGATGCAATCACTAGTTTGGATAATGATATGGAGGAAGAGATGACAAAGAGGTATGAGAAGAGGTTAGAACAAGAAATGTTGAAGTTACTCCAAAATATTGTACTTGAGAAAGTTTCATTGTATGAACTGGTCAAAAATCTTAAGGACTCATTGTTTGATGTTGGTAAACTATACACCTAGATATCCATACTCACTAGCTTCACAAATGAGATATAAACCAAGAAAGAGTTAGAAAATGAGTTGTCTACACTTTCCAATCAATTGGACCCCTTGAATACTTCCATGATGGATCACACTACAAAAATCAAAGAACTAGTATTCAAGGAAAGGGAACTCAATGCTGAAGAGGACAACATAAGAATGACATTGTTGGAGTTATAGGGAGTCTTAGCTCCTCACGTAGATATAATTCAAACATATATCAAGAAGGCTGAATAATTGATAGGTACTCCTGAGATGAGTATAATTTACAGCATGGAGGAACTTGCATCATGATTACATGGTCAACATATTGCATTGACAACACTAAATGAGTCATGGGAGCACTCACTTGCTAGTGCTAAGGTAACATTCAAATCTATATTTGATAAGTTGTAAGTCACTAGATTGTCAATACAATTTTTCTTATAGTCTTTGGAATTGTTGCCAAAAAAAGGGGAGTATAGAGGAATATAGAGTTAAACAAAAAGGGGGAGTAATATATATAGATTATAGAAGATGATTATCTAAGGGAGAGTAACCAATTCAAAGAGAGTAAGTAACTTAGACATGCGGTATGTCAATTTTCACAAGTTTTTTCCATCAATGCCAAAGGGGGAGATTGTTGACATATTGATGAGGAAGATGACATTTATGATGTGTATCAAGAACATGGTTGTCATTGCTAGAAAACCATTCAATCAAAGAAATCATTTTTGCTAAGTATGAGAAGTTACACCGACTGATAAATAGGTATAACCAATTGGTATGAAGTATGATAATCAGCAATTTAGTATGGTAACCGATACACAAGAAGGTAATTGGTGAATAAGACAATAGGTGGAGGTCTGACAGGTAAAGGGAGAAGATTGGTACAAAACAATCGGTAAGACCACAAACTAGTACAGTTAAAGTCAAAATACCAGTAACCAGTCAGTACAATGAACATATATAAATAGAGGTGATTATACAATTTGTCTTATTTAGCCAAATCGGTCATGATAGTGGAAGATTCATTAAATCTGGACAATAGAGAAAACATAGTAAATTTTTTGAGGAGATGATTGAATTGATTTGTTGGAACTTGTGTATACATATTTTTGTGATTCCAAGGCATGATTGACAAATAATATTGAAGGAATATTGCACATTGGGAATGACAACTTATGTTATGATTTAGTCGATGCGGTAAGGATTTTTATGTTTTGTTAAGTCAATTGAGATTGGAGAAATACATTTGGAGGAAAATGAAAACCCTAATTAGGTTTTACACTTGGCAGTGAAGGACAATATATTAGGATAGTTGCAATAAGGGAAAATGGTTGTTGGAAATTGTTGATTGATGAAGTTGTTGTTGTGATAAGTTGTCCAGAATTGTGTGCAGAGATGTTACAGAGTTGATGTCAGAAAAAGAACAGAGCATAATGTATTTGATCAGCATTACAAAGTGCAAATAAAAGGTCATTTATTCTTGTTGCATTCCTAATAGTTTCAACGGGTTGTAAATCCCTTAACCGGGTAGTCTTTAGCAGGGATTATTATGTAAATCCCTTAATAGGGTGAACATTGTAATAGTGGGATCAAATCCTCTAATAAGGTAGTCTATAATTGGACTGTAGTCACTCATAATAGGGTGAGTCACCTAGAAAGTGACACATTGTAAGCTCTTAATCGGACACTCTTTTCTACTACAATGAAAGGATTGTGGGTGTCATCCCCACCGTGGTTTTTCCCTCTAACCAAGGGTTTATAGGATAAAAATAAGTGTGTTATGTGTGTGCATGTATTGTTATTTGATTTGTTGTACTTTCACATTATAATTTATGTTATATGCTTCATAGTTTAGAAGTTTCTTATATTATTTAAGAGTAATAGTAAAAGGTTAAAGGTTTTGTTAGTACTAATTCACCCCTCCCCCTCTTAGTACCTACTATTTCCTACATAGACAACCACACTGTCAACAAATAACAATTATCGACCACATTAATCGCAATGTTGAGAACATAAAAATATGAGTTCAACATCCATAAAATAAAAACATTGTATCCATAACCACAAGCTCTCATCACCAAGGGCCCATTTGGTAGTGGGAATTAGGAAATGATGAATTTGATCAAATGTTGAAAATGGTCAAATCATGGATTTGATAATCTAGTTTTTCATTTCTGGATTATGTTTCAACTGTTTGGTTCCACTTTTTGAAATTGGAATTGGAATTTGAGTATGATTTTTTAAATTTTTTCTTTTGAATTGTTTTAATGTTTTTAAATTTAATAATTCATTTTTATTAATGGAATTGAATTTAAAATGTAATCGCAGACTATTTTAGGCAGCCAAAGTTGGTGGTAGGCAACCAAGTTACAATCACTGCAGATAAAATTCAAAAAAAATTCAACAAAAAATTCAACAAAAAAATTGTCAAAAAAATTGAACAAAAATTCGACAAAAAATTTGATTTTTTTTCAAAAAAAATCGAATAAACAACAAAGTTACAAACCACCCAAAACAAATAAAAAATACATTAAATCCCCCCCACACAATTAAAAAATTAAGTGTAGACATGAAAAATTTAAAAATTTGCTTTCCCTCCATTCAAATTCCAATTTCAAATCCCAATTCCACCTTTTCAATGGAATATGTTAATGCTCATTTTGGGCCAAAATGAGCATTAACACATTCCTATCCATGTTTCATATTGCACACCCAAACTGAGGATTCCGACAAAATGGGCATATACAAATGCCAATTCCAACTAAATGCTGGAAACAATCCGCTACCAAACGGGCCCCAAATGTCAGGGAATGTGGAGCCACAAGGGCTTCACATAGTGAACCTAAATCATAGCACGTGCATTCATGGTATACTAAAGAATCCCCTCATTTTAAAAAAAATATTGCCCCAAAATCCTTCACGCATTTTCCTATATAAACCACTATCCCTCGCCCCAAAGAAACCCCCCTCACCCTATTTAGGAAATATATTGCCCCTTTTTTAACCCATTTTAAACCCCCCAATATGAATGAATGTGATATTGTATTGCCCCTTTACTGAAGGCCTTGTATGTAAAGAATTCTCCCATAGAGAATTCAAATACTCTTTCTTGCATTTCATCTTATGATACTATAATATTCTGGAAACAATACATACTCACTCAAGAGAAATATTAAAGATCACATGAACATTTGTACACATATTTTTGTACCTCCACTCACATCAAGTTGACATCAATGACAACAAGTTAAATCGTATTGCTATATATTTAAATTACAAGGATATTAGTTTTCTAAGTTTGCAATGCATCAACTAGACTTGAATTTCCAAATAATTTTCTACTGGAAGCTAAAGTTACAAAATTAAATTTTATATTACAACATTGGTGTATAGGATAAACATTTGGAAAATCGATTCTATCATATGCATGGTGTAATTAAAATATATACATAGAAGGTAAGATATTTAGGTAGTGGAAATGAAAATTAGAAGGAAAGTTAAAAGTGAACAAAAATATTATTTTGTCAAATTCTTGGAGAAGTCATTTGAGAAAAGGTTAGAGAAGAAAATTGAGAAAGAGAGAAGCCAATTGTCAAAATTAGAGATTGTCAATAATAATGGAAATATAAATCACAAGGACATGGGTGATCCCACAAAAGTGTGTCCCAGTTTTGGGGACTAAATTTCAGATGTGCATCAAAATTTTATCTTTGGGGTGTTCGCATGAATGGGGGGTCTTCAAGCGAAGGAGGGGACCTCCTTCGCCTAAAGTACCCTACGTGAGGTACTTCAGGAAAAGGAAGGTCCTCGCACAAAGTACCCTACATAGGGTACTTCATGAGAAGATCCCCTTCACACAAAGGCCCCCTAAACTAGATTTTTAAAAAAAATTGGCGAAGAGGTCATTTTCTCATTTCACTTTTACTGTGCTTATAGACCCCTAGTGTTGGAGTGAACCCTTGATAACCTAGAGCAACATCAACCTCAATGGATCATTTTTGAGCTACTTCGACCATCATATATTCCAGGTACATGCATTTCTCATTTTTAAATTATTTTTTATTGTAAATTATATGTTTATGAATTATTTTAGATAGTTTTTTAAAATTTCTAGTTAGTATTCGTTTCTAGTTAGTAAATATTAGAAAATGTCTAGTAAATATTTGAAAATGATAGAAAATGGTATAAAATGGTATAAAATGTTAGTTAGTAATGTTATTGATTATCTTTTAATTATTTTTTGTTAGTAATGTTAAAAAATGCTAGTAATTTATTTTATTTTTTATTAGAAATTTTTAAAACATTAGGAAAATTTAGAAAAATTTAAAACCTTAGGTAAATTTACAAAAATTAAAATCCTTAGGAAAATTTAGAAAAATTTGAAACCTTAGGAAAATTTAGAAAATTTTAAAACCATTAAAAAAATTTTTAAATTATTAGAAAATGTTAGAAAATTTGAAAACCTTAGGAAAAATTTAAAACTCTCTTTCTCTACCCCACCCCTTAAGACTCTCTCACCAAACTCCTTAAGATTATGTCCACACCCTCTTAAGATTCTCTCTCTCTCTCCCTACCCATTAAGACTCTCTCTCTCTCTCTAACTACTATTTAAGACCAATTAAGAATCTCTCACCAAACCCCTTAAGATTCCCTTGCCCCCTTAAAACTCTCTCTCTCCCTGCCCCTTAACACTATTTGTCTCCCCCCTTAAGACTCCCTCTCTCCACCCCTGAAGACTCTCTCTCCCCCTTAAGACTCTCTCTCTCTCTCCCCACCCTTGAAGACTCTCTCTCCCCCCTTAAGGATCTCTCTCTCTCCCCTATGACTCAGTCTCTCCCCTTAAGACTCTCTCACTCTCTCTTCCCTTAACACTCTTTCTCCTCACCCCTTAAGACTCTGTCTCTCCCCACCCCTGAAGACTCTCTCTCCCCTCTTAAGACTCTCTCTCTCCCCACCCCTTAAGACTCTCTCTCTCCCCTTAGGACTCTCTCTCTCCCCACCACTTAAGACATCTTATGTGTTTAGTTTCATTATTAACATAGTTTAATTTAGAATTGTACTTGTATAATTTTATATTTTAATATTATTTTATAGTTAAAATGGCATGATTTTATATCAAATTTGTTATGATTTTACCTACATATGTAATGTGTACTTACTAAAATTTTAACATTTAACACATGTTACTGTTACCCTAATTTTCATGTGCATGCAAATTTGGCTTAAACTTATTCTAAAATCTCTATTTTCATCCTGCCAAGCATCCCTGAAAATTTTATGATCTTATGTCATGTCCTCTGGCCTCTGCAAATTGTTTTACTCCCTGGTCTGCAATTGAAAATATTCATAAAAGAAGTTGTTATAAGCTAAAAAACCCTAGGCCCCTCATTCTATTTTCATGTTACTTTATCAGCAACTTAAAAAATCCCAATTCCCATGTGTGTAATTCCTCCTTCAGTCGCCAAATCTCCGATTCCCAACGGTCAAGGCCCTAACACTTAGCGATCCCGCGAGCGGTTACCTTTTTAGCTGGCAATCTCTGCTTAGCGGCTAAAGTCGAGATTCCACATCTAACGATTGTCACATGATCTCATGGCCTCAGAAGATTCCATGAGATCTTGCGACAACCGTCAATCTTCCTATCTGCAGAGTAGGTTTGTCAGTGGGTCTGGCCATGTTGTTCGAGTTGTACCCCTTTGATTGGTCAGGGACTTGTGATTCGGTGCCATGTCAGCACGGGCCTGATGGTTGTCAGTCGACGATGATCTAACGGCTGGCACATGATCTGAAGGAGCTTTTCTGACACATGAGATCATGCCTCTACCGTTGATCTTGCTTTATCTTCGGGCTCTATAAGGTGGGTCCTCAGTTTCTAACGTGCTCGTTCTTCATTAGTCAGTCAGATGACAGCTAGGCTCTTTTGGTAGGACCATGTCAAAGTATCTGTAGGGATGTCAGTAGACTGAAGATCTACAATTATCGCTTGATTGCAAAGGATCTTCCAAGCCCTTGTGATCTTGTGACAACCATTTAATGCTCCTTCTGCAGGTCGTGGGTCCGCATTGTCAGATGGGCTGATGTGTGAAGCATGTGATTTGTCCACGTGGTGATGACTAGATTTTCAATGGGTCCGTTTGTCAGAGGGGTCCTAGTCTAATAAAGATCTACGGCTGGCATAAAAGTGCAAGGGATCTTTCTGACATATAAGATCATGCACCTACCGTGAGATTAGAATCTAAGCTACAGTGGGACCGTGTCAGAGCTTGCTGAGGTGTATGCCTATAGAGCAGTCAAGGGAAAATCAAAGAATGACATGTGGTAGCTCTGGGCCTAGGGTTAAGAGTTTCTGCGAATCTATGACTAAAGAGGATTTTCATGTTCACCAGACTTAACTGGGGTCAACTAAAGGTTTAAACGACTCTTCGACTAAAGGGAAAAGGTAACCCGAGGTGAACTTGAGGTTGATTCTGTAGACAAACGGTTCTCAAGTAAATAAGAAGATCTAACAGTTGTGTTTTAAAAGGAGATTGAGATTCAAACATCGGCCGTTGATAGAAGAAAAGTGTGGCACCACCTGTTAGCCATTAATATTCAAATTTTAAATATTTCTCTACAGGTTTTTTGCCAGGTTTTGATCCAATGGTCGGTTGCAACAAAATGGGTAGCTAAAATTTATGTTTCAAGGATGATTGTAGTTGGGGAAAATGATGTGAAGACCTACACAGCCGTCACAGGTCATTTCTTGCTTTCTAAGAGTATCAATTTGTGCATTCATGGTGAGACTTTGTGCAGGAAAGTGGATGAGTCCCGGTTGCTTGTCTATAGGCTGATTGTAAAGTACAGGGAGGGGCACTCAAAGAAATATTTGATCGGCTATGACTTTGGTAGAGATATATTTATGATCAGACTTGATTGGACTAGGGTTGATCATTATTCTAATGCAAAATTCTTTAACCCTAGTTAGATTTTTTGACTCTTGCCTACGTGCAAGGAAGATGTATATATTGTATTTTTGGAGCTTTTGAGCTCAGAGTTGGACAATTGTAAAAAGAAATTCACCTTTCTTGAGATTTATCTGTGGCATTTTCTCTGCCCTCTAGCTTCTACAGTTGTAAATCTTTCATTGATTATTCAAACATTGCAGAGGTATTTTGTGACAATTCTTCATGTCCCTATGCTTCTTTGTCTAAATTATCTCTTATTGGATTAAAGTATGTGATTTTTTTTCAGTGATATCTTAGGGTTCCTGATCCCTCTTAATTTCTATAATTGTGTGTGTTATTGTGTTTGATCTGATTTAGATGTTTTTGTGGGTATACTTCAGCCCCCTAACAGTCTTGTCTCAATCCTACACCGAGTTGCAAAAGTGGATGTCTGTTTGCAGATCATAAGTTGTGTCTTATGTTTAGGCCCTCATATGAAACACTTATGCAAGCCTATTCAGTAAGTTGTGACCTACTAGACCTAAGCCTTTCATTGATTCCATTCCTCTATACTGAGATCCAAACCCTAATTTTAGTGTATCACCTAGTAGGTAGTTTGCTTTCAGTCATTTCCCTTTCCAAGCATTCCTTCTATCCCTTTCCCTCA
This sequence comes from Chamaecyparis obtusa, assembly GCA_027943335.1. Taxonomy (NCBI): domain Eukaryota; kingdom Viridiplantae; phylum Streptophyta; class Pinopsida; order Cupressales; family Cupressaceae; genus Chamaecyparis; species Chamaecyparis obtusa. The sequence continues at coordinate 2,569,955 of BSBK01007131.1, forward strand.
AAAGTTTTACTTTCATGTCTAGAAGCAAATTAAGGTGATTATCCAAGAGGAACCAGCCTAGAACCTAGAGGTCTCATCTCAGTTAGCATAGGTCCCACACCTGGAGATGATTCCCATGTTATACTAGGTTATCAAGACTATGAGAGCTTGAAACAAGGGTGAAAACTTAGTGTATAATAATTCTGGCACACCCGGTGGGACTAGCAAAGAAGTTCATTGCTTGAAGGTTATGCTATCTCTGATATACTAATTGCATAATATAGACTTGAAGAAGTTGTTTCATCAAGTATATCTAGCGGCTCCATTGGTGGAAGGATTCAAGACAACCTTGTTCAAGGTTTATGAGAAAGATTGAGACTAGAAGCTTAAAGCCTACCAAATTTTTAGAGTTGCCCTCAAAAAGAAGTCACAAAGGCAAGTCAACTCAAAGAACATCCCCTACAAGGAGATTTCAATCAACACCTCTTGATATCTTAGAAGGGAGACCTTTTCCCTTTCATTCTAGAAGAAGAGGCAGATCTCTAACCAGGGATCTAGAGGAAGATTCAAACCCAGCAGCAAATACAGCTCATATAGTTGTCAATCTTCAGATTCCAACTCTTTCAATGGCTAGACCATTTGCCTTTGCACCTTTCAATCAGGGTAGCCCATTAGCCTTTTCTCAACATCATGATGTGCCCTTAGTGGCACTTAAGAGTATACCTGATTTCACAGGTGAAGGGCAAACAACTGCTTTAGAACACATAAGAGATGTGACCACCATCTGCAGCATACACAACATAACCCAAGAAGATGTGGCCAAAAAATTATTAGCAACCTCTCTAAAAGGTAAGGCTCTTGAATGGTTTAGAACTTTAACTATTGGTTCCATTACTTCATGGGATGAATTAGGAGATGCATTAAGTAAGCATTTTGAGGATAAATCAGATAACTTGTCTCTAGTTGAGCAGTTAACAACGATTAAGAGGGACCCTCAAGAGCAAATGACAGATCACAATAGTAGATTCCTCAAAACATGGAATAGGATTCCAGTATCAATAAGACCATCAGCTGACCATGCTTTCCTTTACTACTCACAAAGTCTAAATGGTCAAATTTCTACCATGATCCAGTCTATGGGTGGTACTTCTTTACCCCAAGCTTTTGACATAGCTGTCAGGCCCAAAAATTGTTTAATCCAAGCAAGCATGATTGCTAGAAGGCAACCAATGCCCATTTTTCCTAGCCTTCAACCCATTGCACCTACACAAGTACCCCCATTTACCCCTATTCCCACCATATTAGCACCTCAGGCCAGTACTAGTGGTCAAGAGTTGAGAACAAGTTTCTCTCAAGAGCTACAAGAAATAAAGAATAGCCAACAGAGTAGTCAGCAAGAAATGACCAATTTGTTGCAGACCTTGACTAAAGAGGTCACAAATTTGAAGAAACAAGGTCAAGGAATTAGACCACCATTTCAGTCACAAGGCCAAGGTCCTAATCAGCAATATCAAAATCAAGGACAGCCTTATCAACAAAATAGGCCACCATACCAAGGAGGCTATCAAGGACAAAGGCAAAGTTTCAATTAGAGACCATTCCAACCATATAACCTTGCACCTCTAAATTCTGTAAATCCAGTGAGGGATATGGTTCCTAGTCAAAACAATGTGGCTATGGATAATGAATGGTGTTTTCCTTTTAATCAACCTCACAATCAGGCTACATGTTCAAATGGATGGATGAACCAAGCTCTAATGGTTCAGAATGCCTCACAAGCTCAATCAGATGCTTCATCCAGTGGGTCAGTGCCTCAACAAGAATCACAAGAAAAAGAGATTGCTCTCTTTAATTGGGAGCAACCAGACTTTAATGGAGTCAATGATGAAGTTTCTTTTGTTGCCTATACAAGAGAAAAAAGAAGATCTCAAGACATGGAGAGAGAGGATTCTAATGCCAAAGCCACTGCAGCAAGCCAATCCCATCACACCTAAGGGGGCTCCTGTCATTACAAGCAAAGAAGGCCAACATTCCAAAGAAGTGGAGCCCATCATAGTGAAAGCACAACAAAGAGTACACACTGTGACACCGTTCAACATTGTAGACAACATGAAAAAGGTGAATGTCACCATGTCCATGTGGGACTCTTTGGCTCTTCCAGGACACCCTGAAATCTTGAAGAAGGCCATGACAGAAGTGACAACTCCTCAACCTAAAAAAGAAGCTACAAAGCTAGTGTTGGTTAACATTGATCAAGAAAAGGAGGCTCCAAGTAGCAACTCCAAAGGCAATGCCACACAAGGTAGGAATTCAAAGCCACCTCCCTTTTATATATCTTTAATTATTGGAAAATCTTTAGTGCATAATTGTATGGTAGATAGTGGAGCTACTAGCACTGTAATGCCCAAGAAAGTAGCTAACCAATTAGGACTAAAATATGAACCCTTCCAAAAGAAGGTTACCCAACTTGATGGATCCTCAGTCAATACTATAGGTGTGGTCAAGGATACCAGTCTAATCCTACATGCTAGTCCTAATTTCTCCATCCTCCTTGATATATATATCATAGATCTCCCTGCATTATTTTCTATATGTCTATCAAGGGATTTTACAGCCAAGATAGGAGGCTACCTATCTTTTAACTGGTCTCACATGCTTTTTCATACAAGGTATGGGACCAAGGTCACCATTAAATAAAAACCATTGGCAACACACCATATAGAACCATATGTGTCTAATGTCATCAATGTAAACTGCCCTATATTTGATAGCAATGACTTCCAAACTATTAGTGAAGCAAGCACAAAGATAGAAAGTATCCTTGATATTTTACTAGATGAAAGAACTTTAGAGGCCCAAGAAAGTCTTGTTTGGGATTTTGGTTTGGGGAGTTATTTAATACAAGAAAGTGGATCCATAGAGCCAAGCCTTCTCAAAGAAGACATTGATTCAGAGGATCAGAGCAATCAGATTTGGGAACTATTTTTTGATGGAGCTAGAAGTAGGCATGGTTCTGGTGGTGGTGCTATGTTAGTGTCCCCAAAAGGAGAAAGGTATTATACTGCCTTTAGATTCAATTTCTCCTGCACTAGCAACACTGCAGAGTATGAAAGTCTAGTCAATGGGCTAGAGTGGGCTAGAAAAAGAGGGCTTAAGGCCTTAAAAGTTTATGGTGGCAGTGAATTAGTTGTCAACCAAGAGGGATAAGTGCAACCAAAAATGACACTTTGAAAGCATACAAACATAGAGTTTGGGATGCAATTGAAGATTTTTGTGCTTTCAATATTGTTGCTATGAAGCTAAACCAAAATGCAGATAGGTTAGCTGCTATTGGATCTTAGTATGATATTCCAAATAGCATTTCAAAAGAGGTAGATCAATAGCATATCAAAGTGATTGTCAGACCCTCTATTCCTAATAATGATGTCAATTGGCAAGTGTTTGACAATGATGAATAAATTCTACAATTCTTGTTTGAAGAAGATGTTTTTTCAGAGTACAATCAAGATAGGCTATCACAAAGCTATGGTGATCAGGTAATACAACTCAAGTCTAATAAGATGCCTAGAGGTCTTGTCACCTTAGAGACTATCTTCAACAAGGATGATGAAGTTAAGAGAAGCAAAGCTGGCCTGGTAGTCCAACAAGAACATTGTGTTGAATTAGAGTTGGAACCAGGTAAGAGCTTACAATTTGGAAAAGTAAACATTGAATTGGAAAAGAAGGATTATATCCAATTATTCAAATAATTTAGTGATGTTTTTGCATGGCAATATGAATACCTCAAGGGTTTTGACCCTGCCCTTGCTCAGCACACTATTGAGTTAGAACCAAATGCCAAACCAGTAAGGCAAAAGCAAAGGCCTATTAATCCCAAGCTTGAGCCACTTATGCATAAAGAAGTACTCAAACTAATAGAAAGTGGTATCATCTACCCCATCAAGCATACTAGTTGGGTTTCCAACCTTGTTCCTGTCAGGAAGAAGAATGGGGAGTTGAGGTTATGTGTTGACTTCAGGGATCTTAATAGGGCTTCCCTAAAAGACCGCCATCCATTACCCTCTATGCAACAAATCTTACAATGTGTCTCTGGATCCAAGAGATTTACATTATTGGATGGCTATTCAAGATACAATTAGATCCAAGTTAGTGAAGAGGATCAATATAAGACTGCATTTACAACCAAGTGGGGAACCATGGCTTATCAAAAGATGCCCTTTAGTTTGTCAAATGTAGGTGCTACATTTCAAAAGGCAATGGATATGGCCTTTAAAAGCCTCATGTACAAATTTTTACTGGTCTACTTAGATGACATAATTGTCTATTCAAAATATGCAGCAGATCACATCAAACATTTGAGGAAGATTTTTGAAAGGTGTAGAGAGTTTGGGATATCTCTTAATCCCAAGAAGTGTGTGTTTGCAGTTCATGAAGGAAAATTGTTGGGATATGTAGTATCCAAAGAAGGAATCACAGTAGATCCTGAGAGAATTGTAGCTTTCCTAGAGCTACCCTTACCACATCATAAGAAAAGTCTCCAATCTTTTATAGGAAAGATTAAATTTGTTAGGAGGTTCTTGCCTAATATTGCAGATTTACTCAAGCCTTTGACAGCCATGTTAAAGAAGAGTTCAACTTTTAGTTGGACCAAAGAAGGGAAAGTCAATTTTCAAGCTATCAAAGAGGCCTTAACAGAAGCCCCTGCTCTCCTAAACCCAAATTTCAGTAAGGATTTTATCCTTTATATTTATGGAGGTCATGATGCTATATCTGCAATGCTGACCCAAGAAAAATCAAATGGATTGGAGCAACCCATTGCTTTCTTTAGCAAAGGTTTAGAAGAGTATGAATGGAGATACTCTTCTGTAGAGAAACATGTACTTGTTGTGGTAAAGAGACTTAAAAAGTTTAGATATTTTTTGACCCATAGCAAAGTGCACTTGAAAGTTACTCATCCAAGTGTCAAAGAATTTTTGCTTTCCAAAGACCTAAATGAGAAAAGAGCTAGTTGGATCACCAACTTAATGGAATATGACATAGATATCCAAACTACCAAGATAGTTAGAGGAAGAGGTCGTTGTGAGCATTTGCTAGAGGATGAGAGTTCAAAGAAATTAGAGAAAATAGATGCATCTCTGGTGGTGCATTCTACAGAAGAACAAGCCAAGGAAACTAGTTGGTTGCCTAATATGATCAATTATGTGAAGACAAGACAATGTCCTGCAAGTTTGGATTTAGAAAAAAGGAGGTATTATAGATTGCAATCTATTCCTTTTGTGTTGATAGATGAGATTCTTTTCAGAAAAGATCACAGTGGTGTCCTTTTAAGGTGCATTGATTCAGAAAAGATAGTTGATGTCCTATTTGAGTTTCATGATGGATCTTCGAGAGGTCACTTTTCTCCTAGGACTACTACTTTTAAAATCATGAGGGCTGGATACTATTGGCCATCTATCTTTAAGGATAGTCATGATTATGTCATAAAATGCATCAAGTGTGCCATGTTTGCAGGAAAAGAGAGGCTTACAGCCTTGCCCCTATAGCTAGTCAGAACAGAACAACCCTTCATGAAGTGGGGTATAGACTTCATTGGAATGATCAATCCTCCATCTAGTGCAGGCCATAAATGGATAATCACTACAACAGATTATTTCACTAGATGGACAGAAGCAATTTCTTTAAAAGAAGCCAATGAGAGTGTTGTCCTAAATTTTTATGATGATATAATTCATAGATTTGGCATTCCAGATTCAATAATTTTAGATAATGCATTAGCATTCACAGGCCTCAAAGTCTCAAAGTGGGTAGTCAAGGATGGCATCTATCTAAATGCCAGTTCCAATTACTACCCCCAGGGCAATGGCTTGGCAGAATCAACAAACAAGAACTTGATTAGGATAATCAAGATGCCTCTGCAAGACAACCAAAGGGATTGGCATACCAAACTGAAGTCTTCCTTGTGGTTAGACAGAATTACCCCAAAGAAGATCATTGGGAATTCTCCTTATATGCTAGTGTATGGTAGAGAGGCTAAGTTGTCCATTTCAACTGAATTACCAACTCTAGACTTGGCCACTCAATATGCCCTATTTGAGGAAGGGGATCCCTTATAGATCAGATATTCTTAGTTGATAAAGTTGGAAGAACTCAGAGACAAATCAATGCAAGATATGGAATTCCATCAGATTCAGACAAAGAGGAGTTTTGACAAAAGAGCCAGGGTCAGGAATTTCAAAGTTGGAGATGTAGTTCTCAAATGGGATGAATTCAGATCCAAGCTTGGCAGACATACCAAATTTGATTCATTTTGGGGTGGACCATTTGTTATAATAGAGCACAAGGGGTGCAATGCTTTTCATCTATCAACTCTTGAAGGAGATGCCTTGCCAATATTAGTCAATGGTTTCCACCTAAAGCCTTGCTTTGAGGTTAATCCCTATATGTAAATTCCTATAAATATGTGTTTTTTTTTCTTCCTTTCCCTATTTTCTAGGTTAGTTCCTGCTTTCCAAGAAGTTCTTGTGCACAAGGTTGTCTTTCTAGTTTTCAGTTTTTGTCTCTCTATCAAGTTTTGTGTTCCTGAATTGACCCCATGCCCAATGGATTATGTTAAGGCCACTGATCCATGTCTAGTAGGCTGACATCCAATAGAAATCACCAAAATGTTACCCTAATTTTCATGTGCATGCAAATTTGGCTTAAACCTATTCTAAAATCTCTATTTTCATCCTGCCAAGCATCCCTGAAAATTTTATGATCTTATGCCGTGTCCTCTGGCCTCTGCAAATTGTTTTACTCCCTAGTCTGTAGTTGAAAATATTCATAAAAGTAGCCATTATAAGCTAAAAAACCCTAGGCCCCTCATTCTATTTTCATGTTACTTTATCAGCAACTTAAAAAAACCCAATTCCCATGTGTGTAATTCTTCCTTCAGTCACCAAATCTCTGATTCTCGGTGGTCAAGGCCCTAACACTTAGCGATCCTACGAGCGGTTAAATTTTTAGTTTGCGGTCTCTGCTTAGTGGTTAAGGTCAAGATTCCACATCTGATGATTGTCACATGATCTCATGGCCTCAGAAGATTCCATGAGATCTTGCGATGACTGTCAATCTTCCTATCTGCAGAGTAGGTTTGTTAGTGGGTCCGACCACATTGTCTAAGCTGTACACCTTTGATTAGTCAGGGACTTGTGATTCGGTGCCATGTCAGTGCGGGCCAGATGGTTGTTAGTTGATGACGATCTAAAGGCTGGCGCATGATTTGAATGAGCTTTTCTGACACATGAGATCATGTGCCCACCATTGATCTTTCTTTATCTCTGGGCTCTATCAGGTGGGTCCTCAGTTTTTGACTTGCTCATTCTTCATTGGTCAGTCAGATGACAACTGGGCTCTTTTGGTAGGACCGTATCATAGTATCTGTAGGGATGTCAGTAGACTAAAGATCTATGGTTGTCACTTGATTGCAAAGGATCTTCCAAGACCTTGCGATCTTGCAATAACCGTCTGATGCTCCTTCTGCAGGTCGTGGGTCCGCGTTGTCAGATGGGCTAATGTGTGAAGCATGTGATTGGTCCACATGGTGATGACTAGATTTTTAGTGGGTCCATTTTTTGGAGGGGTCTCAGTCTAATAAAGATGTATGGCCAGCGTAAAAGTGCAAGGGATCTTTCTGACATATAAGATCATGCGCCCGCCGTTAGATTGGAATCTAAGTTGCAATGGGATTGTGTCAGAGCTTGTCGAGGTGTATGCTTATAGAGTGGTCAAGGGTGAATAAAAGAATGACATGTGGTAGTTTTGGGCCTAGGGTTAAGAGTTCTCACAAATTTGCAAGTAAAGAGCTTTTCCATGTTTGCCAGACTTAACTCGGGTCAACTAAAGGTTTAAACGACTCTGCAACTGAAGGGAAAAGGTAACCTGAGGTGAACTTGAGGTTGATTCTACAGATGAATGGTTCCCAAGTAAATAAGAAGATCTAACAGCCATGTTTTATAGGAGATTGAGATTCAAACGTCGGTCGTTGATAGAAGAAAAGTGTGGCACCACCTGTTAGCCATTAATATTCAAATTTTAAATATTTCTCTACAGGGTTTTTGCTAGGTTTTGATCCAATGGTTCGTTGTGAAAAAATGGGTAGCTAAAATTTATGTTTCAAGGATGATTGCAGTTGGGGAAAATGATGTGAAGACCTGCGCAATCGTCATAGATAATTTCTTGCTTTTCTGAGAGTACCAATTTGTGCATTCATGGTGAGACTTTGTGCAGGAAAGTGGATGAGTCTGGGTTGCTTGTCTGCAGGCTGACTGTAAAGTACATGGAGGGGCACTCAAAGAAATATTTGATTGGCTATGATTTTGGTAGAGATATATTTATGATCAGGCTTGACTGGACTAGGGTTGATCATTATTCTAATGCAAAATTCTTTAACCCTAGTTAGATTTTTTGACTCTTGCCTATGTGCAAGGAAGATGTATATATTGTATTTTTGGAGCTTTTGAGCTCAAAGTTGGAAAATTGTAAAAATAAATTCACCTTTCTTGAGAGTTATCTGTGGCATTTTCTCTGCCCTCTAGCTTCTACAATTGTAAATCTTTCATTGATTATTCAAACATTGCAGAGGTATTTTGTGACAATTCTTCATGTCCCTATGCTTCTTTGTCTGAATTATCTCTTATTGGATTAAAGTATGTGATTTTTTTTCAGTGATATCTTAGGGTTCCTGATCCCTCTTACTTTCTATAATTGTGTGTGTTATTATATTTGATCTGATTTAGATGTTTTTGTGGGTATACTTCAGCCCCCTAACAGTCTTGTCTCAATCCTACACCGAGTTGTAGAAGTGGATGTTTTTTTGCAGGTCATAAGTTGTGTCTTATGTTCAGGCCCTCGTATGAAACACTTATGCAAGCCTATTCAGTAAGTTGTGACATACTAGACCTAAGCATTTCATTGATTCCATTCCTCTATACTGAGATCCAAACCCTAATTTCGGTGTATCACCTAGTAGGTAGTTTGCTTTCAGTCATTTCTCTTTCCAAGCATTCCTTCTATCCCTTTCCCTCAAAATTTTTACTTTCATGTCTAGAAGAAAATTAAGGTGATTATCCAAGAGGAACCAGCCTAGAACTTGGAGGTCTCATCTCAGTTAGCATAGGTCCCACACCTGGAGATGATTCCCATGTTATACTAGGTTATCAAGACTATGAGAGCTTGAAATAAGGGTGCAAACTTAGTGTATAACAGTTACCCCTTGTGTGTGTATGCTAAACACCTTCATGAAATTAGGATTATTAACTATCAAATCAAAGAAAATACAATGCAAATTCAACTAAGAAATGAAACTAAAACCCATAACATCTCATGGTTCTCTAATTAGATGTGGTAAGTGAAGCTCTCAACTTAGTCTCCACTAGTGAGACTTCTAAAATGAGAAAATATGATGCTACAATGCTTAATCTAGCTCACTAACTCTCAAATTGATACAAAGATAATTCAAATGCTCTTGATTGCTATGAAATTGTCTATAATAAGGATGCTTTGCAAATGAATTTCTAAGATGATTATTGCTCTCAAAATGCCTCATACTTATAGTAAATTCCCAAGGGTAGGGGGTAGAGTGAGTTAACCATGATTTACCTTTCGTTGAGTCAAAACTTTGCAATGTTCATAAATGGGGGGACAATTTAAAGGTTTGTCTCAAAGCTTTGGACAAAAGGACAAAATTCAGTGGATGAGATTGAAACTTTAAAATGAGTGATCAAGATTCATTTCTTTTTGAGTGATTTGTATCTCTTTGACCTCAATTTTCATTGGTTGCTCAACTTTGTTGAAAGATATTAAGATTTATTAAATTCAATTAATTAATTAAATTTAGCCATGTAAGGAATAGGTCCATTTTGATTTTTGATTTAACAACTATATAATTATTGATTAAAATCAATTATATAGTGTTGTCCACCCCTTTAAGCTTTGATTTAATTATTTAACATCATTATTTAATTTTTCTTTTGATTTGATTGATTTTGTCCAACTTTATTTAATAATTTCCATTTAAATTGATTTGATCCTTTTTTATGAGAATTAGTGCATTTTGATGATTTTGAGCCATTTTGATGATTTAAAGCACTTGTCCATTTTTTAGTGTCTACAAATGCCCCTCTTTGAGTTGATGTACGAAGAACATTGATTCAAAGATTCTTTTAGGTCCTGATTGCCTTTAGGTCCTAATTTACTAATTTGTTGATTTACCACTGATAAAAAAAAGTTTTGATATGTTGCCTAATTTGATTCCATAAACTGATATGTCACTGATAATGATTCCAAAAATTTTGATATGCCCCAGATTTCCTTGATGTTTGATGCCAATTTCATACTCTGATGCCCCCTCAAAAATGAAACATATTGATTGCTTGATTTGAAAAATTTTGATGAAATTGATTTGAATATGTTTTCATTTCTGAAAAACATTAATGATATACCATGATTTACAATTTTCCCCAATTGAGTGATAGGTTAATATAGGTCAAAGTCAAAATTTCATCTCTAAATTAGGTCAAAATTAGCTTAAATAGGTTGAAAAACCTTGTTTTACTATTCATTTTCACTTTTGACTTTTGAGATTTTGCTATGGTCCTACTTTGATTTTCGTGATGGTTGTCCCTATCAGAGAGCATCGATTTGAGAGGAGTTGTTGGTATCAGGGACCACCTGACTATGGACCTCTAGTGAGTCATTTCTAACTTCCTTTTTGCATTTATTGCTTGTTTATAGCATTTATTGCATTTTTTCCATTTTTTGCATTTTTTATTTTTGCAAAATGAGGCCTAGGAATATTTAAATGCCACGTAGTCTTGTTAAGTCATGCATCCATGCTTTTTACTCACACCTCCACATAGTAAAGTGTTGCCTAACAATAGTAAACTCTCGCCTGATAATAATCTTTTTCCGCGTAGCAATGGTATTTTCATGCCAATTTCCATTTAGTTTTCCGCTTAGGAAACCCTAGTTTTAAAATGATGCCTAGGCTCCTTAAAATTATGCCTAGCATTGTGAAGTGATGCGTAAGTCATGAAATGACGTCTGATAAGAATAAAGTACCACGTGATAGATTTTTTGCACCGCATAAGGTAAAATGTCAAGTGGTAATGGGCAAGTGATGCCTGTAGGTTTTTTGAAAATTTTTCAAGTGGATTTCTGATTTAAAATTTGATGTTGTCAATTGATTGTTTGAATTCCAAAATAGTTTAGGTCTATTGCAGTTTAGCAAAACAATTGATTAGAATATCAGGATAGTAGTACCAATGAATGTTTGATTACGTCAATCTAATAGAATAGATATGATAGTGGGATACTGATAGGTAGAACTTGTTTGATCAGTGTGAAAATTGATATTGATAGGTAGGATTGATGCTTCATTCTTAGTATACAGAGACAGGAACAAATGGTACTAGGTTTAATTAGTTTGATTCTTGATTCTGATTCTAATTGACTAATTGACTTAGGATAACTCATTGATATGGTATACTGATATGATTCCTTTGATTTGCAAAATAGGCACATTTCTATAGATTATATATACATACCATCGCTTCTTGGGTGATTGATTTAGGTCATGCTTTGACTCCTGTAGAGTATCAAGTTATTGAGATGTGTGGTCTTAGTTTCCTCCTTGACATCCCATGGTTTTAGCTAAACTATGGTTTACTTACCGCAGTGGCAGAGCGATGGCACTCTGACCACAACACATTCCACCTTCCCTTCAAAGAAATGACCATTACTCTAAAGGATGTATATAGATTATTATAGATTCCTTGCCATGGTGAGATATTTTATTATGATTCTATCTATGATAGCATAGTCTGCAGATGAGTGTTTGGAGACAACACTATTGATCATGATACTATAACTTGGGCTCAGTTTTCTTCTTTCCCTACATTGCCAGTGGTACTTGGTGCTTTGATCAATGGTTTACTACTTCCCGACCGTTGAGGTTGTGGTTTCTCAGTTAGATGGGGTAGGATACTTGAGGAATTGCTTGTACAACCTCAAAGATTTGATTGGGGCTCATGTGTGTTGGCATAGCTTTACCATGATTTACATGAGGTTGTCTACATAGAGACTGCTTCATTGTCGGTAGGTGCAATGATTTTGCAATTGTGGGTATGGGAGCATCTTCCCATCACTAGGCCAGTTTTAGATAGGATTTGAGGATGTGGTTTTCCTTATGCTTTTCTATATAGTGGTATGGTTGTCCAGCATCATCTAGGCAAGACTGAGTATTGGTGTCAATAGATTGATGATCTTGATCAGGTTTAGTGGTGGCCATACATCAAATGTGAGCACTGGAGGGAGGATGATGATGAGCTGCCCTATATGTTTGTGCCTCGATGGATGATTAGCAGGTCTACTACTGTTATTAAGCATTTATACTTTGATCAAATTTCTCATCAATATGGTAGAGTACAGGATATGCCATAGGGTACAGCATTATATGCTCAATTTCAGGCGAAGAGATCCATGTGGGGTGCTTAGATTGACTATCAGTTCACTTGTGATCAAATTGCTCAATTGGTGTACTACATATGGGAGATGCTTGGGGGTATTACTGATGCTGGTGTGTCTCATGAGTTTCAAGACTGGTGGGCTCGAAACAAATTTCCTAAATTTACCGATCCAGTAGAGCCTATCCCAGGTCATGATGAGAGGTATGAGGATGATGATGATGATGGGGGTGGTGGGGGTGGTGGTAGGAGGAGATGTTGGAGATGATGAGCATAGAGAGATCCTAGGGATATTGTTGGTGGGTGAGATGGACCATGGGTGAGAGGTGGGCATGCTAGGGATAGAGCTAGAGGATATGTTCGATAGGACTAGGTACCTAGAGCAGTATTTGATAGGCATCAGAGAGCTCAGAGGTAGTAGAGATGGCAAAGATAGGTTCATGTGGATGCTGCTAGAAAGATTCTTGATGGATAGGATCCATTAGTTCAGTTACAGAGAGTTGTCTTAGCACAGTAGGATTAGGTTCTAGCACAGCAAGATCAGGTTCTGGCACATCAGGTACCTCCATAGGTTTAGTAGTCATAGGATATGGGCCAGACTTCATAGGCTGCTCCTAGTACTGATAGTGTAGCATGGGATGTTTAGTCATTAAGGATAGATGTATCTACTATTGTGGGAAGACTAGATCAGGTAGCTCTTTTGATGTAGCAGTTTATGACTTATGTTGCTCAGAGACCCGATATGGCTAGCACTTCTTAGGCTCCTCCTTCACGGGATAGATAGGATGATAGAGGTCTAGATGGATTAGGTGCTGGGGATGGATCAGGTGCTAATATGGGTTCTTGATGACTTATTGATATCATGTTTCATGTTTTTTTATTGTTGATCAGAACATTGATGTACCACTTTTGTGTTATTATATCTATGTACTGGATCATTTGATGTTGATGAACATTTATATGCTGATATACTTCCTTGATTCTCTTGATGATTTTGTTATGAGATTATCTTTATATGCAGCTATATGATGTTTATGATGCACTTTACTTTTGATTATGCTATGGATGCAATGTATCTTATTTATGATATAGATAGATGAATGCATTGATGTATGAATTTTTGATATGTTTTTTCTATTTTTCAATGTATGGATGCAAAGTGCTTAATAGAAATATTTATATGAATGCCCCTATGTTTTTTATTTTTCTGATGTATGCAACTCTATCCTTAATTATAAATGATGGATGAGTAATGATCTTTTTCTTCTCTTTCTTTTCTGATATATGGATAATGAATAATGATTAGTGCTATGCATGAATGCAAAAGATAACCTCACTTTTTATTGATTGATATTCAAGGAAAAAGATGTTTGATTTGAACCTCCCATTTCTTTAATGTTTTGACTAACCAAGATTATTAATATACCCCCTTGTCCTTGGAAAATAACCACAAATAAATGTAATTAATCTAACATGATAATGCAATGTAATGCAACTAAGTGTCACTAGCTTTTAGCAAAGAAATGCCATAGAGATAAATTTTCATCATTGAGAAATTTGGGACCGGGAAGCAAGTAAAACCATCACTGACCACATCATGATGATATAAATGCTACTTTTTTATCACTTTTGGTAACCTCTTTGGAAACTAGTACAACCCTCACTAGTTGGATGACCAAACTATGGGAGTATGAATACAGGTTTCAACAGATTCAATGTTGCAAGTGGATTTTGATATTAAGATATAGAAGATCTAAATAGCCAAACTATCTGTTTGCGTAAACAAGCAAAGGTTAATCCTCCATCTTATGTGATAGTCCTTGATGGTTCTTTGATGACCATGTAGTTAGATAAATTCTCATAGGTTGATGAATCTTCCTTAAAACAGTCACTCAAAGGCAAGAAAATATCATGTCTCTATCATGGCCAATCTAGTCGAAACATCATCAATTAGCTAAAAAGATGTGATAAAAGTCAATTCCATTAGGATTATTAAAAAGAAAGATTCAAAGTGTCTTGCAATGTTTCATGATTTTTAGAAGGAATTTCCAAGTATTATGATCTTTAAAGTGTTTGTCAATTTTTAATCCCAAATAATAAAGTCAATGAAGGCTCAAGGATCAAGTTGTAGGATCAAATACTTAGGTGTGAACAATGATATCTATCAAAGGTTCAACAAAAATCTCTCTCTTCTGAAGCTCTGATAAGTCTCTCTCTGATGTGACTGAATGTAACACTATTGAATCCATTTGGTACCAAATTTTGAATTCTCTCTTCTGCCCCCAAGTGATAAATGTGATCGTGTGATGAACTTAGGGCCAAAGGAAATGCAATGATGCAACTAAACGGCTTTATTATGACTATGCACAAATGACGGATGTAGTGAAGGTTTTACAAATGAGATGTTGGGAATGCAATGTGGACACATGCAACAAGGAAATGACTTAAGGGAACAAAAGGTGCTTGATTGCCAAGTTTTCACCTTTTGGGTCTTTTTCTCTTTTTTTGCTACCAAGGGGCCTATTGCTAGGTTTTCACCAAGGCACTTTTTCTCTTTTTCAATTTTTTTCTTTTTCTTTTTTTTCTTTTTTTTTATTTTTTCAAGATCTCTTTTGATTATGTACAATAAATATGATGCTCCTCATCTAATACTCTTTATACTCTTTCATCTACCTCATGTATAGAACCTCTTTAGATGTATGCTATTGATAGGTTCTTGTAGCTCCTCTCCTTCACAATCTGCTAATTTATATCCCGTTCCAAATGAAGACACAATGATGAATGGACCAAGCCAAATTGCCTCCCACTTTCCTTTCTTTTCTCTTTCAACTTTTTTTTTAGGATTTTCTCTTAGTACCAAGTCACCTTTTTGAAAGACCCTCAGTTTGATATGCTTATTGTAGTTTCTTGAGATCATGTTCTAATAGACTTTCAGGTGTTCATAGGCTTGCATTTTGTGTTCTTCTAAAAACTCTAATTGTTGAAGCCAAGAAACTCTATAGTCTTCATCTGTTATCAACCCTTGCAATGACACTCATAAAGATGGGATTTCAACCTCTAATGGTAGAACGGCTTCAGCTTGTCCATTTCCTTGAGGGTAATAAATGGATGAAGAGTGATGTGTGATATGGAATGTACCACAAAGTTCCTCTACATCTTTGTTTTTGAATTGCTTTCCATTGTCTGTGATTATGGAATGAGGGATACCATATCTACAAATGATGTGGTTCAAGATAAACATGGAAATTGTTTTTCCCATGGTCGTGATCAAAGGAACCGCTTCTACCCACTTAGTGAAATACTCCGTTGCGGTGATAATGTACTTGTGCCCATTGGAGGATGGTGGATATATGATGTCAATCAAGTCAAATCCCCATTGATAGAATGGCCATGGTGTAACAAAGGGATGTAACTCTTGTGCTAGTGCATGTATTATGTCACCATGATATTGACATTTTCTGCATATTTTGACAAAGTGACAAGCATCTTTCTCTAAGGTTTTCCAAAAATACCCTAAGTGAAGGATTTTCTTGGCTAGGTTTAATCTGCTTGAGTGCAACCCACAAATGCCCTCATGAACCTCATGTAAAGATAACTTAGACTCCTCTTCCTCTAGACATCTAAGTAACATCTCGTCAAGACCCTTAAGATACAATATTTCAGAAAGGATTATGTAACAGGCTGATTGGCGCATGAAATTTCATTTTTGGGCTCATGATTGGTCTAAAGGTAACACTTGGTCTTTGAGATAAGTATATATAGGGCCTTACCAAGGTGAGTCATGTCCATGAAGTAGGGCAACAATTTGGGTTTCAGGAAGGTCAAATGTTGGTTGTGTTAACTCTTCCACCAAGAATTTGTACTTCTCATTTTGATCTATTTTTTGAAGTAAGGAAGCCAAGGTTTCCATTGCATAAGCTACTCTGTTCTTCTCTCTTGGAATTTTCTCAAAGGTTATCAAAGCAAAGTACTTTTTCCAAGCTTCAATCATAGCCTTGTATGGCATTAATTTTTCATCTTTGGTATTGTATTCATCATTGACTTGATTGATTATTAGTTTAGAATCTCCATATACTTGTAACTCAGTGATGTTCCACTCTAAAGCCATCTTAATGCCAATGACTAAAGCCTCATATTATATTATATTGTTTGTGCATGGGAAAAAAATCTTGTAGGAATTAGGAAGTGTACCCTTGAGGGGTAATCAATAATATGCCAGCCCCGGAACCTCCTTGTGTATATGAGCCATCTAAGTACAACTTCCATGTCTTTACTTCTATGTTTACAATTGCGGAATTTAGAAATTTCACTTGAATGGTTTGTGTAGAAGTCAATGGATTTTTAGCTAAGTGATCTACTATCACTTGTCCTTTTATGGATTTCCTATCCACATACTCAATGTTGAACTCACTTAATATCATGACCCATTTTTCTATCCTACCTGTTAAGGCAATTTTTCTTAGCAAGTACTTTAAGGGATCAATTTTGGCAATTAGTTTCACCTTATGCATCAACATATAATGTCTCAACTTTTGGGATGAAAAGAAAACTGTTGAACAAGCTCTTTCCATGAATGTATAATTGAGTTCATATTTGATCAATGTTCTACTCAAGTAATAGATTTCCCTTTCTTCCCCTTGGTCATCTTCTTGCGCCAAAAGCACTCCTAGAGATCTTTCGGTGGTGGATATGTACAGAAAAAATGGTTTTCCCTTGATTGGTGGCATTAAAATTGGTAGATTTATTAGATAAGTATTCAATAAAGTGAAGGCTTGGTCACATTCTTCATCCCACATGAAAATAGTATCTTTGGGTAGCAACCTTGTGAATGAATGACATTTTTCAGCCAATTGAGAGATGAACCTTCTTATGGATTGTATCTTGCCTTGTAGAGACCTCATTTGCCTTATGTTCTTTGGAATCTCCATATCCATTATTGCTTGTAATTTTTTTGGATCCACTTCAATCCCTTTTGATGAAACTATATAGCCTAACAATTTGTCGGATTGGACACCAAAGGCACATTTTTTTGCATTAAGTCTCACTTTAAATTGTTCCAACCAGGTGAATATCTTTTTTAGAATTTGTAGGTGATGTTATCTTTTGTGTGACTTTTCCAATATGTTGTCCACATAATCTTTTAGAAAGGTGTGCATCATGTCATGGGAAATAGTGGTCATTGCCCTTTGATATGTGGCTGCAGCATTTTTAAGGCCGAAGGACATGATGTTCCAACAAAAGGTACCCCAAGGGCATGTAAAGCTTGTCTTCTCTTGGTCTTTGGGTGAAATTTTTATCTAACTATATCCATTGAAACCATCCATCAATGAGTACATGGAGTGACCCACTATCAAGTCAATTATTGCATCTATGCTCGGAAGTGGGAAATTGTCCTTAGGACATGCAAGATTCAAGTCTCTAAAATCCGTGCATACCCGAATGGATTTTTCATGCTTGGTGATTGGTATGATATTAGCTAGCCATTCAGCATATGCTATTGCTCTTATAAATCCTACTTTCAACATATTTCTAATTCTGCCTTGACTAGGAGAGCTACATGTGGGTGCATCTTTCTCAACTTTTTCTTGATGGGCTTGTATCATCTTAAAATGGAAGCACTTCCATTTTGATAGGTTTATCACCCTCTTTTAGTACATTTATCATGATAGACTTTCATTTAGGGTGCATTTTGTACTTATCTTCTTCATTCTAGGTGAAATTAGGGTTAGGATCTCGAGGATTCTCCTTAATTTCCCTTTTGCCATGGCTCTATTTTCTAGGCAAGACCTAGAAATAGGTCCTCCTAGCCTTCATCATAGTCATCATAGGATTTTGTGCCTATCCCTTGCATTCTATCCTTTTTTGCTATCATTTCTAGGTCTTCGAACATCCTCGAGACCTCCTATCCTGATCTAGCTAGATCTGGGCCCACAGGGTCAAAATCAAGATTTTTCCTGACTAGGTCAGGTTCAAACTCAATCTTGACTAGGTCAGGTTCGAGTTCCATTTTGACTAGGTCAAGTTCAACCTCAATTCTACCCCCCTCTGGAATTTGTGCCCCTCTTTCAAAATTTGGTCCCGATGGGCCCCAAAATCAATGTCGAGCTCTCAGATTCGAGTGCAAAAAGGTTTTAATTGAAATTCATTTAATTATTTTCCCTCCTTAGTTGGTTATTGTGATTGGACCTTAATTCAAGGTGAAATTTGAATTATGGGTCCTCACATTGCTCTAGGAGCCTCACCTTGAAACCTCTATATAAAGACTCTCATTTACATTCATTCTCACCAAGTACAACCAAGCATTCTCATGATTAAGTGCTCTAAAGGAGTCAATTTCATGAACAAGAAGATTTCAAGAAAGCATGCAATGGTGAAGATGCAAGATAGCAAGAGGATGATATAGAAGATCAAGCCATTGTTGACATCAAGCATCTTTGTGAAAACATATTTGGAGCAAGATAGATCCTTTCCTCCTTGATCCACCATTATCAACTTTCAAACATTCAAAGATTCAATCATGGAGTAACAACTATAGATTGTGATTTTGGTAGAAGTACTTTAGCCTTGGGGGCTTGGTATGCTTTTCTATCTCATTCAAATCTATGCATTGTTGTTTCATACACATTCATGCTAGGGTTTTGATCTAGAGGATTAGATCTTGGCATTACACTTTCAATACATACACACACACATTCTATTTCAATTGAATATTTGTGGAGGTGGAGATCACCAAAATAGGGGTTTGACTAAGGCAAAACCCTATATAGCCACCCCAAAAACCCCATTTTTCAGATATCTACAGTCACTGTTTTGGGAATCAGAGGATAGATTTGAGTACCCTTTTTGCCAAACTTTCAAGATCTATGAACAAAATCAGAATCGACCTTCAAAATAAAAATGTATTCTTTGACCTTTTATGAGGGTCAAAGTCAACTTGCTACTGGAAAGATGAAACTTTTCTAGGTTTTCTCCGTCTTGGCTTTCTGATCACATATCTGGTTGCAGAATCTTCCAAAACTTCACACAGGCTTCAGAAATCGGGTATTTCTAAATCAATTTCATGATGAGATATGTATCTTGACCTAATTAATTTTCAAGTATTTCTAGATTTACTTATGCTATTCTAATTCCAATTTCAATTCAAATGAATAAGTGTTGAATGTTAAGTACATTGCTAAGCTTCCATTTTCCACCTATTCATTTTGGTGAACCCGTTTATGACAACTCTTTCTTTTATGGTGTTAGATTTAAATCTTGTATGCTTATAAGATTAGATTTCTTGCATTTTCTTGCATTTATATCTCAAAATACAAAAACATTGCAAAATTCCTTTAAAAATAAAAAAATACTTATATTTACTTGCTTTTAGTGCTTTCTTTGTATTCAACATGTATGATTCTTGTTTTGAGTACTTTGATGAGGCTTTTATTGTACAAGAGGATAGATTCCCTGATGAGGTACATGGTAGTGAGGATGAAAATCATTTGAATATGATCTCTATGGATCCTATTCCTATTTCACTCTCCTCCATAACCTCTCCAATTGACCTTACCATAGGGTGTGTACATGGTTACCTTCATGTCCCACTATTTGCAACATTGATAAACCTAAAATGATATATCCTACATGTTTGATGATGGTAAAAGGATGTCCTCGTATAACAATTAAGGGTAAACCTAGTGGTCCTTTGGATTTCTTTGATAACATTGATTCCATTTCACATGCTTATTGCACATGGAATAACCCGTAGCCTATTGTTCTAGTCTCTTTGCCTCCTTCTCAACCTATGCTTTCTCAAGCACCTAGGTATCCATCCACCTTTAAAGAGTATAACTTGGTTGACCAATTACGTGCTACTCCTGCTAAGATATTTTTATCGGAATTACTTCAAACCTCCCTAACATATCATGAGGAATTGCAAAAAGCTTTATCTACTCTTCCTACTTCACCTCCTAATTAAGAGAACATTCATTCTATTTTGGATTGTATGCATACTATGCCTTCTGTACCTCCTATTGTGTTTTCTGATAATGATTTACCTTCCCTAGAGGTACAAAATCAATATGATGCTCTTATGGTGGTTGTCTCTATTAATTAGAGTATCATTCAAAGAACCTTAATTGATAATGGATCTGGACTTAATGTTTGTAGCATGGATATGCTCAAGGTGATTAAGGCCGATCTCTCTACTATTCAACTTGATAATGTTCCTATACGTGGATTTGACAATATTGCGAAAAGAACTTTGGGCATTATTACCTTACCTATTAAAGTTGGTCCAATTATTCTAAATACTCATATTCATGTTATGCCTGGACCTCTCAATTATAACCTTCTTTTAGGAAGACCATGGTTACATACTATGCATGAAGTTCCTACTGGCAAGTTGTCTATACTGAAGTATATGACTAGATATAGTGTTGTCATTATGGAAACAAAGTCATATAGCAGTTTGGAGTCAGTGCACTAAGTGTAAAGATTAGAAATTAGTTAAGTGTTGAAGACTAGATAGCATACAGAGTTCCTACAGCTTAGAGCACCTGGGCCCATGCGTACAGATGAATTATGGTATGTGCCCTGGAAGTTAAGGTTGTTAGACTATACTTATGCTTAGTCTAAGACCACATAAGTAGATATGAAAAGATGTGAAAGTTACAGTCAGTTGAATTTGCACAGCCAGTGTGTGCCAACAGAGAACAGAGCATAGAGCTGACAGTGACTATTTTGGTTGGTGATTATAAATTAATGTTGTAGAGGCTATGCACCCATTGTATTTATGTTTCTGACATATGTACATGTATAATTGTAAGCACGCTTAAGCCAATTCATTTGGAAGCATTATTTGTAATTAGTTATAGGGCCGATCTAATTGTATAATTGGTATGAGTGCATAAATATAAGGTGCACCCATTGTATTTGTACACACTAGAATGTGCACTTCTCTAAGCCATTACTTCCAAGAGAATCCATGAATGGGAAACCTTGGGAAGGTGACCTAGAGCTCCCTAGGCATGGAGTGCAAGGGTTTTAAGAATGCTCTCAGCTAAAGCTATTAAGCCTATAACCTTGCTAGTAAACCATGCAATGGGAGATTCAATGAGACAAGGGAAAGAATGCTAATATCATCAAGAATCCAAATGGAGATGAAATGCAAGCTATACTAAGAATGGAAATTAAAGCTAAGCTATGGAAATGAAAGATAGAAGTATTACAAATCCTTGCTAATTAATCTATGTGAACTAAACTAGAGCATGAAAGGAAACTAAGCTAAGAAAGCATAAATATGAAGCTAAGCTAAGAATGCAAGAAATGAAAGCTAAACGCAATAAGATCTCCAAAAGCTCCAAAGTCTCCAAGAAATCCTACAGCATAAGATTAACATAAAAAGTTGGATCTCTAGAATGAGAAAAGAGCTCTTCTTTTATAGGAATTGAAAAGGAATGGACCATGGAGATTAAGAGGAAAAAGATTTAATCAAGGGTGGAGCTTGAAAGAGGAGAAATCCATGTGCACAAGTTTCCTCCAATGAAAAATAAGTGTTGACTTTTGTGCCCCATGTGAGACAAAAAGGCCTTTTCTTATTTTTATAAAATAAGAATAATGCTTTATTTGTGCAACTTAGGATAAGAGGAAAGGTGGGGGCTTTTTATTTATTAAATGGGGAGGGAATTCCTTTTAAATAAATAAAGACTTAGGATAAAATGGTTAGCCCATAGAAAATAATTGAATAAATGATAGAATGAGGATTTGATCAAGAATAAGCAATTGATGATTTTAGCGAATAATGCTAGCAAGGGGCTAATAGTCTAAATGACCATTTTTGGGTGATTACATTTGCCCCTCTTTCACTAATGTGTGATCAATCTGGGAACACATTATGTCAAAGAATAGATCAGCCAAGAAGGCAATAGATAGAGATCTGACTCCAAGAATGAAGTGCAAAGAGATAGAAACTCCTACATGGTCAGCCTGGTAGTGATAGTACTGAACACTTAGGAAAGATATGGACAGTATCAGAACTCAAGACAAGAACTAACATGTCAAGTGCAAAGATAGATCAATTAGAGCAAATGGAATGGTCAAGCATATGCTCTGGAGAATAGCCGATAGGATATGATGTGTCTACCCCCTCGGGATCAAAAGTGAAATTAGGTAGAGGGAAGGCAGAAGAAAGAGAAACATGATCAAATCACTAGAAATCATAATTGAAGATGAAAGATGATAGGATAACCATCAAGCAATGAAGACATGTCCTAGTTTGACTAGGTTTGACTGAGAGAGATATGATATAAAGATGAAGTCAAATCTCAGAGAGATGGATCAAATGAAATGGATGAAAGACTCGAAGGGTGAGAGAGATGGAGATGAAGAGGTGAAGATGCCCTAGTGAAGATCAAATGATCAAGCCTCAAATGGTCAGCCAACTACGTAGAAGAAGGAGAAAAGTGATTTGGATGATCAAGGTGAACTTGGATTTCGGTTTCGATCCTGAAATGAATAGAAAATGATGTGATATGAAAGACAAGAAGTGAAAGACATGATCAAGAAGAAGTGAAAGGTGAGCACAGTTTGACTAACAAGTCTGTGAAAGATGAAAGGAGAGCTCTCTCCATATGCAACATGCAAAACTAACTATCATGAACTTAAGAATGCAAGATACTACGAAAAGTGGTTTACTTGCAAGGTTACAAAGCCATTAGTCTCTAATAATCATCATCAAGTGTTATTGGTAGCATCGTAAGATCATACAATACACACTAGTATGACTATGTGAATCTAAATATGATCTATATTAGATAGATATGTGGAAATCTCACCTAGGCATCAAAGACATGTAGGTCAAGATGACTAGTGCAGTGAGGTTCCCTAAGTTTCATATAGCAAGATTATACTCGCATCGAGACACAAGAAAGTCAAGATGACTATAAGCATGC
Source organism: Chamaecyparis obtusa (assembly GCA_027943335.1). Lineage (NCBI taxonomy): Eukaryota > Viridiplantae > Streptophyta > Pinopsida > Cupressales > Cupressaceae > Chamaecyparis > Chamaecyparis obtusa. The sequence goes on from BSBK01007131.1 coordinate 2,593,371, forward strand.
ACTTATGGATAACAGTCAAGGATAATACCTTATAGACCCCAATGTCAAGTGGAACAAGCATAAATGCTAGTGACAGTTAGGACCTAAAAAATATACCCACAAGCATAAAAAGAAATAAAACATGTCCTCATGCCCCCAGCCTTCTAGCTCGGCATCATCGAAAACTATCAAGGAGAGAACACTCATCAAAGAAATCATCATAGATAGCACACAAAGAAATAAAGTCAAACCAGTCTTAGCGAGTCGAGTGTTTAAGTGCGTGTGTGTAGGTCATAGAGTCAAACTTTGAGTATCACATCTGCTAGTGAGAAATATCATATCATTCGAGACTGCAGGTAGGATATCTGATAAGTGTTGAAAAACACTCGACACTAGGGAAGTGTTAAAAAAAATAGTTGGAGTGGTGTTAAAAAACACCTTTCGAACCAAGTTGTCCAAGAAACCTAAATGCACAAAGAGACCCAAGATATGCTTAAAACAACATATGCCCCCTAGACTAAGACAAGAGTCAATTCCAGGCTAGGAGAGGTAAAGCAAGAAGTGGAGCAAAGGAGTGCCACACAAGACTAATAGACATAAGTGCAAGGGTCTCAAGCAACGCCTATTTCCAGGTTTTCACCACTTGATAGATTTTTTCAGGACTTTTTTCAATTTTTTTGTATTTTTCTACCAAGGTGCTTGTTTCCAAGTTTTCACCAAGGCACTTTTTCTATTTTTTTTTAACTTTTGAATTTTTTAATTTTTTTGTATTTTTTTCAGGACTTTATATGCTTTTTAAGATTTTTTCAGCATCATATATGAAATTTTTTGAATTTTTTCAAGATCAATAAGTATGTACAAAGGATGCCCCCAGACCGAATGGACATCAAACTCCCAAGCAAGATCACATCATGCAGTCCCAATTTCTAGCAAGGTGGAGGATAGGAGGGAATAGCAAGCTAGTGGAAGAGATGAAAGACAAGAGAATGAAGGAGAATGAAGGGAAGAAATCCTCAAGGGAAAACTCCTCAAGAGTACCCAAGCTAGGGGAAAAAATGTCACGTAAAGCACATTTGGACAAGCAATGAAAAGGCCAGCATAGGATAAGTCACAAAAGTGTAATGCAAAAGAAGGAAAGGATGCAGTCCAAAGGAGTAGACATGTCAAGAGGCTTCATAGCATCGTGTTTTACTCTCTTTTTTATTAGATCAAGACCAAAGGGAAAAAAGATAGCAAAAGGCTAGAATGAATGGAGGAAAATAAATATGAAGGCTAAACATGAATGGAATGAAAGCAAGATCATCATAAGATAGCTCACAAGATAGCCAAATGTTCGTGTATAGGTCAACATTGTCAAGATCAAAGAGAGAAGACGGAATGGATGAAATATGTAGAAGAACTACACATGATGCCTGATTACCAGGTTTTCATCATAGTACTTATCCAAGGCACCACAAGGGAGTGATTTTCACCATAGGATGAATTTATTTCTCTTTACTTTTTCTACCAAGGTGCCTATTTCCAAGTTTCCACCAAGACACATTTTCAATTTTTTCATTCTTTTTTTTTTTTTTTTTTGGAAGAAGGCAAGAATTTTAGATAATGCTCCTTGAAAGGATAAACCATGTATGCCAAGGATTCAAAATGATATGCTCAAAGATGTTGATAAGGAGAGAAAGATGGAAGAGAAAAATGGAGGATAAGGTTTTATGTAAAGTAAGTGAGGCTCGAAGATAGGAGGAATAGGCGAATGAGGAAAAAGGATAGAAGGTAGAAGGATAATGAATGGAAGGATTGTGAAAGGGTAGATGGAAAAGAAGGCAAGATCATCATCAAAACACACCTTGAAGGGTGGAAAGAGGATGGAGGAAATGTGAATGAAGGAATACGAGAACGAATATGGTGAATGTTTAGCAGAGGTTGCGGTTTAGGCGCATGGAATGGAACAATTTTTTTGGAAGAAGATGAAGTGGAAGCCTTTGGAAGCTTGAATGTCAACTTCACTTTTTGTTCAATATTATACTCTTGCAAGAGATACTTTGGAATCCATATAGCCTTAGGCTTTTCATTTCTTTTTGATGATTTAGAGAGAATATCTTCAATGATGGATTTTGGAACCCATACTTGTCTTGTAGTTTTCTTCTTAGCTGTCTCTTTTGACTTTTTACCTCCATGTCAATTAGAGGAGACATGGTGATCTTCTTTTTTTATGGATTCTTGTATTGCTTCATTTTCTTGTATTGAACATTCAAGTTACTTCCAAAAGACTTGGAACTTGTGGAAGAAGGAGGATATGACTGGTTTAGATGGGTGGGTGGATGAAAAGGATTCAAGGGTACATATCTATGTTGACCTTGAGGAAAGATAGGAGATGGAGGGATGTAAGGACCCAAGATGGATGATGAATTAGGAGAGTTAGGAGGGGAAATTGAAGGGACATAAGGGCCCAAGATGGAAGGAAGACATGAAGCCCTTAGTGGTGGTGGAAGAGGTCCAAGGATGGAAGTGGAAGATGCAAAAGGATAATCAATAAGTTCATCAACATCTATATGACAACTAAGGACATCAGCATCTTTAGATTGAGCATTAGGATTTGCAATAGGATCATGAACATCTTGAATAGGAGCAACTTCTTTGATAGGATTGTCCGGAGCTTGCAAAGACTTAGGAAGAGTAGAAAGTGGAAGTGAACATGGAGTGGTAGAACAAGAAGATGGAGGACTTTGATCTTGACAAGGAGCTTTGGATAGCATAAGCGTATCATTTTTTTCTTGATTTTCAATAGGCTTAACATTAGAAGTCACAACACTATTTTTAATAACCTTAATGGAAGTATCATCTTTGGAAAGTGCAAGTGGAATAAGGTTATTTTTATTGTCAATAAGCTTGACAGTGTAAGTAGTAGCTTGATCTTTCTTAGGAGAAGACTTAAGGCATGGTGGAATAAATGAGGAAGGGTGTAGAGGATCACAAGACCCTTGAAGTAGATAAGAGACATCATGAAAAGAATTGGGTGACATGGCAGGTTCTTGATTTTGATCTTTCTTTATGTTATTTTTTTATCATTTTTAGAGTCCTCCTGACATGGAGCCACTTCTAAGGACAAGGAAGCATGTTGGAATTGTATGGAAGACTTTGGAAGAGATGGTGAAGTATTAGCTGAAGTAGGAATTGTAGCATGTAAAGGCTTAGGCTCTTTAGGTTTAGCATCATTGAAAGTATTTTCAGCCAAGTGAAGGTTAGCTTGAGTTTCTTTAAGAGGTTTCCCTTGAGGATAACTATAGGGAATCATATGAAAAGTATTAGGAATTTCATTGGATAAAGGATTTGTGAAAGATTTGGAAGACTCGGAAGCTTTAGGAAGTGTATGGGTATTGAAGGAATTTGGGGATGGAAGGGAACTGATGCAGGAGCATCCTGGGTGTCAGAGCAATCTTGCATCAACCAAAAATATTTTTGTTTTTGTATTCAATAAGGGCTATCTTGTGCAGAGTTGCTATTTATGGAAACTTGCTATTTTTAGTAAGTTGGTCTTACGATCTTGGAATGTCATATTTTACATATGGAGGTTCATCTTAGTCATATCAGCCTGCCAGCAAAGTTTCATGGCTAGATCAGGTGTAGTTTTGAAGATATTGAAGATTTTCGGTATTGGCAGCAGGGTACAGAAACTTTGAACTCAGTTTTGAAGGCTTTAGAGGCCCCAGATGAGGTTGAAAATTTGGGTGACATGCACTTTGCATTGGTCAAGCTTGTAGAGCACTTCGTGGCATTTCTAGAATGGGGTTATAATAGCCAATCAGGTCAATGGGCAATGACTTATGGTCTTCGGAAGTTGGGTCACCTGAAATGGTGAAAAATATTTTTTCTTCAAAATTTCTGTTTGGGTTTCAAAACTCATTTTGAGCCGACTTTGATGTAATAAATTGTAAAATAAAATAATTCTAAGTTTGGTCGGCCCTAAGGGCTAAATTTCTGGAACCTTCTCGGGCGGTGGAAATTGCCTATACAAAGAAGGCCTGTAGTGTTGTCTAGGGTAGTTCTAGGTAGTAGATATGGGTATTGATTCAAGGCTTTTTCCTACAAAATATTGTAAGGGAATGCCCATGTGGCTTTGCATATTGTAATTCTGAAAGTTTGTAATTCCACATTTGTGGAGATAATAAGAAGCCAATTTTCTATTCTTGCATATTATTGTTGTTGTTTCTCTATTTCTGTTATGTGCTTGTGGTATTAAGGGGAGCACCCTTCATCAGGAACCATCAGAAGACAAAGGTCCATCATCAACATGATCTTGCTTGAGAGCTTCATCTTTATTTTCAGCATGAGATTTCTTAGAGGAATGATCCTTATAATATTGACATTTGAAATTGGCACGGTGCATTTTATAGTCCTCAGTAGTAGTAGATGGATCATAATCAAGGTATTATTCACAGAACTCATCAAAGTCTTGTTCAAAATTAGAATCATATGGATCACCATCACAATCTATCAAATGTGATGTCCCATTTCCAATAAGCATGAGCACGTGACTAGGAGGACTCTTAGGAATAGAGGTATCATAAGGACTATCATATTGCTCATCATGGTATGTCTTGATAAGAGAAGTAAGACTCTTGGGAGAAATAGAAGAGGAACTAGATCGTGAAGAAGAGGAAAGTGAAGACCTAGCAGAGGAAGAAGACTTGGATAATGAGGAATGCGAATAATGTCTATAAGAGTCATGGTAAGACTTGGAAGATGAGGAAGAATGAGAAGACTTAGAAGATGAAAAAAATTTGGAAGAAGGAGGTCATGACAAGATCATGTCTATGATCCTAGCAAAGGCATCTGATTCAAGCATCTTTTCTTTTATTCTTGTCTTAAGTTTATCATCCATGTAATATCTAGAAGGACTATTGGAAGAATAATACTCTTCAAATTGAGCAATGAGTTCAAGATCATCTATTCTCAAGAGAGGTTCCATAACAAGATAGTTGAAATTCATGGTTCTAGAAGAGGAGGAATCAAGCATGGAAGTGAAAGAATTGATGAATAGAAGAAGGTAGACTAGAAAATAAGAAGAAAAGTATCAAGAAGACATGAAGAGTTTAGGAAGAAGAGGAAGAAGCATGAAGGAAGAAGAGAAAGGATGGAAATGGGAGACTAGGAAGACATGGGAGATGTGGAAGAAAGGTGACCAAGAGTCATTTTGTGCAATTTGATACCATTTGATTTCATTTGGATGTTGAGAAACATGTCACAGCACCTAAGATCTGACCTAGACTGACCAAGGAAGGCTAGACTTGGACACAAATTAGCTTCTAATTGTAGACAACTGTGAGGCAGAAAAATAACTTTGTGCAATAGTTCTCAGAGTAACAGGGTGATACAATTTTCCAGTGTGATATTTCACAAGAAGTAGTGCAACAGTTTCCAGGTAGCCTATGTGATACTTTCCAGGAAAGCAGTGCGATAGTCTTCCAGTGATGAACTATCGCACGATAATTCTCAGTACAGTGTGTGATACATTTTAAGGATCTTATGACTCTTGACCAGTGAGAGCAAAAAATCTTAATTTTAAGGGTAGTTTAGTTAAAATTTTAGTTTGAAGGTTGGATTTTTTGATTTCAAGCACAGTGATAGTAGTAAATAGACAAGTTTGCAAACAGTAGATGTTCAAACATGTCATAAAACACTTGCACAAGGGAAAAAGCAACCTTGCCAAGACAAGTAATTGTGATATCAAAGCAATAAAATCCTATGAATGCTACCGTGATGTTTGATGTTTGAGAACATTTGCACGGGTAGATCACAATGAGAACACTTCAAGAACTTACTACCTAGAAGGACAAAGGCTCAATACTTAACAACTTGGCTCACACTTGATGTCCCATCACCTCACACAAAGTGGTTACCCACAATAGATGTTGGCTTTGTCATGGAAGTGCCAATGGCACAACCAAAGGAACACAGATGGTGAGTAGTCTTGGGGTGATCGAGGTTAGTCCACTAGGATCAATCCTTGCACCAAGATGTTAAGCGGGAAAATTGGGTAGCTTCTATCAATGGTTCTTAGTAAGGGCTTCCATTCATAATACTCCTCTTTCTCCTCGAAGGGACTCCTTACCTTTTGTCAAGTAATGGACCTCGCGGCCACAAGAGTACCTTAAGAATTCTTGCTCAACATTTTTCTCATGGTCACAATCCCATAAGTACTCACATCAAGTGAAAAAAAGTACTACATCTACCAAGGTTTTGTGTCCTTGATAGCCTTCAGTTTATAGTGGGTTAGAATAGCTCGGTATTATCTTATCCCCACTTAGGTCATTCCTCTTGATTTCTCAAGAGTAGGCCCACTAAAGGATTCTAGAACTAAACAAAGTGGATTAATCTTTGAGGTTCAAGATTTATGGTTCACCTCAAGGGTGAAAAGCATACTCTCCTAGCTCAAAAATCTCTCCCAAACACACCAAGCAAAGTTTAATTACCCTCTTGCTTTCAAAATCTAGAAGTGGGTCAAGATATTTGTTTCACCACAAGGGTGAAGAGCATACTCTCCTACCACCAAAAGATTCCTACAACAAGATCTTAAGTGCCTAAGAAATGAGACAACTAGTATATGCCACACTCAAAATGAAAGCAATTAAACAAGAACTTGATTGGTTTTTATGCTTTGGGTAGCCCTGCAAAAAACCATTAGTAGCCCTTGTGCATTTGGAGCTTTGACATGCATTCTTTTAAGAAAATATTTCAAGCAATGAGAGCACCTACAAGCACAACTTGTTAGCTCCACAATGGTTAGCACATCAAAAATAAAATAATCTGTAAGTAAAATAGCTAATCAAATGACAAAATTTGAAAATGAAACTAGCATGGTTGGATCAGGCTTGAAAAGAGCTTTCCAATGATATATCACACTTCAATTTTTGATACCGTATGCAAAAATTTCTCAAAAATGGGTGCCAGTTTTTTGGGGTGGCACCGATTTTTAAAATGTCAAAATTTTCAAAAACTAGCAAATCTGGAATTCTAGGTCTCTGTCTGTCACAGAATGTCACGTGAGACAGTACTGGCCGTGTGAAAAAGCACAAGCCAGCGTGAGAATGTACGAAGGCTCACACGAGAAAGTACAAGGGCTCACATGAGAAAGTACATAGGCCCACGTGATAAAACACCTCAGCACGTGTAGAAGTGCTAGAGACAACAAATCTTCACATGATACAGTGAGAAACCTCACGTGAGATTCTGTAACAGTGACACACAGAAGTACAAACAACGTACAGAAATCATAAAAAATAAAAATAGCCGAAACCTACAGCGAAAATGCAAGAAAAGAAGGACAAAACAAAGTTGTTTTGCCCCATGGTGGGCACCAAAAATGTACACACTAGAATGTGCACTTCTCTAAGCCATTGCTTCCAAGAGAATCCATGAATGGGAAACCTTGGGAAGGTGACCTAGAGCTCCCTAGGCATGGAGTGTAAGGGTTTTAAGAATGCTCTCAGCTAGAGCTATTAAGCCTATAACCTTGCTAGTAAACCATGCAATGGGAGATTCAATAAAACAAGGAAAAGAATGCCAATATCATCAAGAATCCAAATGGAGATGAAATGCAAGCTATACTAAGAATAGAAATGCAAGCTAAGCTATGAAAATGAAAGATAGAAGTATTAAAAATCCTTGCTAATTAAGCTATGTGAACTAAACTAGAGCATGAAAGGAAACTAAGCTAAGAAAGCATAAATATGAAGCTAAGCTAAGAATGCAAGAAATGAAGGCTAAATAAAATAAGATCTCCAAAAGCTCCAAAGTCTTCAAAACCTCCAAAGTCTCCAAGAAATCCTGCAACATAAGATGAGCATAAAAAGTTGGATCTCTAGAATTAGAAGAGAGCTCTTCTTTTATATGAATTGAAAAGGAATGGACCATGGAGATTAAGAGACAAAAGATTTAATCAAGGGTGGAGCTTAAAAGAGGAGCAATCCATGTGCACAAGTTTCCTCCAATGAGAAATAAGTGTTGACTTTTGTGCCCCATGTGAGACAAAAAGGCCTTTTCTTATTTTTATAAAATAAGAATAATTCTTTATTTGTGTGACTTAGGATAAGAGGAAAGGGGGGGGATTTTTATTTATTAAAAGGGGAGGGAATTCCTTTTAAATAAATAAAGACTTAGGATAAAATGGTTAGCCCATAGAAAATAATCGAATAAATGATAGAATTAGGATTTGATCAAGAATAAGCAATTGATGATTTTAGCGAATAATGCTAGCAAGGGGATAATAGTCTAAATGACCATTTTTGGGTGATTATAGTATTCGGTATGGAAGTCAAGAAAGTTGTATTAGATTTGAGATAAGCATAGCAGAGATATGAAAAGAGAGCATATGATGTATTAGAGCTTTGTAAGAGGTCAAAACATCAGTGCACCAAAGGAACTGATATGACAAGCAGTGTCACAGTGATAGTTCACCTGTAGATATAGTGTGTATCTGATTTAGAAGGTTGTAGCCTTCATCATTTAAGTATTGAGCTCTAGGATAGTGAGTCCACTCCCCTAATAGGGATCATTGTAAAAGACTCCTAACAAGGTCCGACCCTTAACAAGGTCTACTATACTAAAAGCATTGTAAAGCTACTCCTAACAAGGTAAAGGATCTTCTAACAAGGATCACAAAACACTAGTGTAGATTATTAGTGGGTATCAAGTCCCACTGGGGTTTTCACCTATTTGGGTTTTTTCGTAACCATATTGGTGCCATGTGTTGATTTCATGTTTCATGTTTATGGAAATATTTAATTTAGTGCTTAAGCATTTATATTCAATATTCATATTAAATTGAAAAGTTAAAATACAGTGAACACTGATTCACCCCCCCCCCCCCCCCCCCTCTCAATGTTCCCATTCCTAACAATTGGTATCAGAGCTCTGGTCCTCAACAAAGAAGTTTAACCACTTGAGGAGATTATGGACAAAGAATATTTGAAGAAGAATCTTGAAGCAGCTCTTGAAGACCTAGACAACTCAAAAAGAGAAATTGAAAAACTAAAAGAAAAAGCCAGTGATGCTCAATTAGTTATCAAGAGACTAAGAAAAGATTTGAATGGATGCTCTAATAGTGATCTTGAAAAAAAGGTCAAGAAGTTGAATGAAGAAAATGCATCCTTAGTAAGTCAGCTTGAAGAACTTGATGACAAACTGATGAACAATCAAGATGTCTACAATGAACAAGTCAAGGAGAACCTTCAACTGAATAAAGAACTAGGGGAAGCTAACTTAGAAATCTTGGAGCTAAAGAATATCAAAGAAAGCCTAGAATCTAAATTGAAGAATTCAAAGGATCATATTCACAAATTACACACCAATGCTGAATTGGTAGAATCACAATTGTATGCAAGAAGAATCAAAGGAGACACTAGTTGTATTGGGTATAATGAAGCATAGAATCAGATTGACAGTATGCGAGCAAGAAAGGATTCACAAAAGAACTCTACTAATAATGAGAAGACTGAAGATCAAACCAAAGACAATGGTGGTCCTCCTAGGAATGAGCGCAAGCCAGTAGAATGCACATATTTTGCATGTAACAAGCATGGACACATTGCAAGGAACTGTACAAAGGTAAAACCTTTTAATGGTTACTATTATACATGTAATAGATTTGGTCATAGAGAAATAAATTGCAAGACTAGTAAGAAGAGTGGGATTCAGCATGATCAAAGAAATCAGAATCAGACATATGTTAGAAGTTCTCAGAATGTTACATGTCAGATATGTAACAATAATGGTCACTCAGGTAGAACATGTAGAATAGTGACTCATGTCAATGTGCCAAGGAATAATAGACCTCCAGTGATTTGTCACACCTATAACAAGGTTAGACATATCTCAAAGTTTTGTAGATCAAGGATGCAAGGTCGGGAAAGCCCTAAAAAGGTCAAAGAACCAATTTTGGATCATGAAGCAGAAGTCAAGTTTGTGAAGGCATCAAAAGATGCGAGCATGATTTGGTCAAATGGAAAGAAAGAAAATTTTGATGGTAATGTATTTGATGCATCCCCAGTGGACGCACCCTCTACATCTGCATGAATGGCCCTCAGGGTCATAAGGGGAGCTAATTTAGCTCTAGACCCCTACGTGGCTGGTATACTTATCCTCAGAGTATGCACCTTTGGACTTAAGCTATTGGAGTGTATTGGAACCTTTGTGCAAGAGTGCACATGTTGATTGTTAGTAGAACTAAAGTTTGAAAATTTGAAGTGACAGCCTGGTTTACGCAAGTTGCATTAATGGTGAATTTCTTACTTTAAGTACACAAAAAGATGTTTGTTTACTCATTGCATTCATACTCAGAGTGATTGGAGAATAGATTGAGCCTTGGAAGTTCTTGTGAAGAGTTGGAGATTAAGTTATCAGTGATTGCAGTGCATTTGATCAGTTGCAAGAAACCCTAGCTCGTTGTGCTGGTTCGGAAGCCGTCAGAACATCTCAAAGATCTTTTTGAAAGCGAATATCAAGTAATTCATGGCCACTCCTATTGTTTTTGATGTTACTAAGAAGAAGCAGTATGTTTTCAAGAAGCACCCATTTAAATCAACCCTAGATGATTTAGAGGAAGCATTCTACTGCACGCCGATGGGCATCATGCATGTAGAAAACATAAGGGCTTATATCTATTGTAAGAAGGAACCTGTTGGACTAGATAGCTTAAGGGCACACATGGACACAATGTTGAAACTAGATAAAACATTCATGGATGAATATACCAAATGGAATGATCACCCAATTATTGAGTATGCCACGGTATATGAATTCTATGAAACTGAATGGATTAAAATATTGTTGAGAAAAATCCATGATGACTTGTTTTGGATTGGAGATGTACCAATAAGAATAATAGGAGACCTAATTCATGAGATGACAGGCCTTTCTAAGACAGGCACCATCCTTGCTATGGGTAAGGATGTCAGGAAAATGGTGGAGCAAGTGTGTAAATCTAGAAGTGATAAGTGCGGCATGACCATTAATCCTATAGAGAAACCAAACATCAAGTTTATATCAGTGATATTGGGTTATAGATTTCATCACACCAGCAGGGTGAATAGTGTGTCTACAAGCACTATTCTAGCAGCCATCTATCTTGTGCAAGAAGATGGAGAGTTCAACTTGTGTGAGATCTTGCATGCATAGTCGATAGACAATATCAAAGCTATAAAACATGATAAGACTAAGGTATTTAGGTTTGGGTCCCTAATCATCTATATGTACCTTCATATAGTTGGTAAAGTGTCAGACTTGTATCTAGACAAGTCCATTCCTACAATGCCTCAAATATCAAACAAGGCAACCATAGAAAGCACACTTAGATATTACATTAATTTTTAATTGAAGACCTTTAGAGCAAAGATGTAGATGAGGTATAGGATTCTTGAGAGTATTGTAGAGAATTATAAGGATACAATATACTTCATGGTGGAGATTGATACTACATGTATGGAAGCTGTGGAACCTAGGACTAAGTGGATTCATCCACTTGGGTATGAGGCTGAAGAACAAGTTCTTGAAGCTTATGCATAGGTACTACTATCAACCCCTAAGGATTCCAATGAACCTAGGTGGGGAACCTATGAAGAAAAGACTAGAGAAATTGATGCTAAGCTGAACAGTGTTGCAACAAAAAGAAAGGTTGCAAAGGTCACATCAAAGATTCTAAGGATTCATGGTGTATCACAAGCAAACCTTGATAAAGCAAGGGATGAGAATATTGCTCTAGAATTGAAGAGCGCAGCAGAAGAACAAGAAGATCCCAAGGTAAAGAAGATAAAAATTGAGAAAGATGACAGTCAGAAGGATAAGGAAGATAGTACTCCTTCTACGCCCAAAGATACTCCTCCGGAGTATAAGCCTTTATTCAAGAGGAAGAAAGAAGCAAGCACTAGTCATCCATCCTTGTGAACATTGAGCAAGAAAAACACTCAAGCACCTCCTCAGGAAGGATTCAGACCTAGCCTCAAAGTTCTACATGCAAGAATTGTTGATGAGGGAAGGATTGATCAAATAGGGAAGTTTTATGAATCATACAGTGAGATTGATAAGTCTAAAATTCATGGTATGATTATCAAACATATGATAAAGTTCAAAAAGATAGTTCTTGAATTGAAAATAGAAATACCAAATAATGTATGGGACATTCTAGAAAACCTTAAAAGATAAGCTAATGAGGAAGATCAAAGAATAAGAGAAAAAGTATTAGAAGATACTTTGCCTGTATGTTCTAAAGAAGAAGAGAAACTGATATTGAATTTGGTGAAGCTGCACCTAAGAATAAAGATGAGAATTCTTCACATCATGAATAAAGATTATGATTTGATTATGAAGGAAATAGAGAAGGCCTTTGAAAAGGTGTTATTGGAGCAACAGATCAAACCACCCACTACGCCCATCACTCATGCACCCATCAAGGAAGATAAAGTGGCAGAACCCACTAATATACCAATGATAGGTCCTCAGGACTCAGCGCCCATAACAGAAACTCAAACCGAAGTAGATCAATCTATGCCTATAAAAGAATCACCCAAAGATAGCACAATTATCATAGATAATGTGGAAATAGCCATGGTGACTACTAATAAGGAGTTGGACAAGTTTTAGGAAGCATTTGTCAACACTGAGGAAGCAGAAATCTTATGCAGTAATACCCCTCCCACTCAGCAAGAAGAAGTAATCATAGAAAATATATCTGATGAGAAAGAAGAAGAAAAGAAAGAAGAAGTAGAGGTAGAAAAGAAAGATGAATCTTCTATTGATTTTCTCAAGGTGAAGAAAGAGGTGATGGATAGCACTCCCAACACTCCCACCTCAACATTGTTGTCACGTTTCACACCTGACACTAGCAGTTTGGACTCCTGGAAGGAAGAAGACCTGATTAAGTTCAGCATCCTAGCTATGGAGAAGGCAAAGGAGAAGCAAGTAATGAGGAATCCTCTCCTAGTGGAATCAGTAAATATTTTGAGCAATTTTCTGCCAGAGGATAAGAAAATGGTAAATGTACATTTAGTTGAGGATGTGAGCATAGTCATCTCTCAGTTCAAAGTAAATTTTTCAAGCCTAGAAGAATCTGTGGCCATAGTGGTAGAGGAGAAATACTTAAATAAGAGACTCAATGAACTAATGAGTAATTTTGCACTAGACTTGAACTCTCTTAAGTCTGGTTAGGCATCATTGAAGGAGTTTGCATATCAAGGAAGGAAAGTCATTGCAGAATCCATGTATCAGGATAAGTTCACTGATGCCCATCTTAAGAAGATCAAAGATGCAAAGGTAATGATTGAGAAGGTGAAGATTTTAGTGCTAGACATAGCCACTGATGCAAACATGTGCAACAATGTCTACCAAGGTCAATTGGACATAATTGAGAAGGAGGAGAAAGAAATGGAGAAGATAAGATCTAGACAAACTCAATTGAGGAATGCTCTTGCACCCTCACTAGACATTCTCAGTCAAAACATAAAGGAGATTGATGTGACCATGATAACCTATGATCAAGGTCCGAGCATAAAATTTTGAGAAGATGGAGAAGCTTCAATATGCATTATGCACCCATCTATAGATAGTCAATTCTCTAATAACCTTTTGGAAGAAGGAGATCCAGAAACTCAAGATTGCATATCCGGATGTTTTCCCTCAGTGAGTGTATGTATATAATTTTTTTTGATGTACCTTTGTCATTAATGTCAAAGGGGGAGTTGTATAGAATATGGAGTACATATATGTATAGGGAGATATAAGAGTTTGTATAAAATGTATAGAAGATAAAAGTTTTTTGTGTAAAGGATCAGTTAGAGACTTGGCCATGTTCCTTTGTTGCCATTAATGAAAAAGGGGGAGATTGTTGGAAAGTTGTCTATACTAAATTATATGACTAGATATAGTATTTTCATTATGGAAACAAAGTCATATAGCAGTTTGGAGTCAGCGCACTAAGTGTAAAGATCAGAAATTAGTTAAGTGTTCAAGACTGGACAGCATTTAGAGTTCCTACAGCTCAAAGCACCTACGCCCATGCATACAGATGAATTATGGTATGCACCCTAGAAGTTAAGGTTTTTAGACTATACTTATTCTTATTCTAAGATTTCATAAGTAGATATGAAAAGATATGAAAGTTACAGTCAGTTGAAGTTGCATAGCCAGTGTGTGCCAGCAAAGAACAGAGCATAGAGTCGACAGTGACTATTTTGGTTGGTGATTGTAAATTAATGTTGTAGAGGCTATGCACCAATTTTATTTTGGTTGTTGACATATGTACATGTATAATTGTAAGCACTCTTAAGCCAATTCACTTGGAAGTGTTATTTGTAATTAGTTATAGGGCTGACCTAATTGTATAATTGGTATGAGCACATAAATATAAGGTGCACCCATTGTATTCAGTATGGAAGTCAAGAAAGTTGTATTAGAGTTGAGATAAGTAGAGTAGAGATATGTGAAGAGAGCATATGATGTATTAGAGCTTTGCAAGAGGTCAAAGCATCAGCACACCAAAGGAACTGATTTGACAAGCAGTGTCACAGTGATAGTTCACCTGTAGATATAGTGTGTATCTGATTCAAAAGGTTATAGCCTTCATCATTTGAGTAGTGAGCTCTAGGATAGTGAGTCCACTCCCCTAATAGGGATCATTTTAAAAGACTCCTAATAGGGTCCAACCCTTAACAAGGTCTACTATACTAAAAGCATTGTAAAGCTACTCCTAACAGGGTAAAGGATCTTCTAACAAGGATCACAAAACACTAGTGTAGATTATTAGTGGGTATCAACTCCCACTGGGGTTTTTACCTATTTGGGTTTCCCCATAACCATATTGGTGTCATGTGTTGATTTCATGTTTCATGTTTATGTGAATGTTTAATTTAGTACTTAAGCATTTATAATTTAGTATTCAAATTAAAGTGAAAAGTTAAAATATAGTAAACATTGATTCACGCCCCCCTCTCAGTGTTCCCATTCCTAACAGTTCCTTCTACTCTTCATCCCAAGGTTACGTTCATCTATAATACCTTAATGTATACATTACATGTGGATGATGCCCCAAACCCTTGCTTAAATGTAGAATATGCTAAAATCTCTGAACCTATTCAACCTAGTAAAGAGATTGAAAAACAATCAGAGAAAAAATAATCAGAGATAAAACAACCTAAGAGTCAACAACAAGAAGCTCCATCTTCTTCATCTTTGACTGAGGATGATTGGCAAACACTGGATTTTAATCCTATGTTTATCGAAGAATACAAGGTCTCTAATTTGGATTTAATGAAGCAACAAAATGAATTTGAGAAAAAAAAATTTATTTCTTCACTGCTTTCTAAGGAATTAAAAAGTAATTTTGTTGTTGCTTCGATTAATGAAATGATTGAAACTATAAAGCTTGATTGTTATGATATTGTGACATATGCCACTCCTTGGACTCCCTTTGACATGACTGATTGATATGGTCCTAGTTATCATTTGCTTAAGAAATTAGGATTTAATGGGTAAGGATGTGGTAAATATGAGCAAGGTATACAAGTACCTTTGGATAATGAAGTTTATGATCATACATATGGATTAGGATTCAATCCTTATAGACAACCATCAGCTTTTCCTCTTAATTTTAATCATATTTGCAGTGGACAGTTGAAGTTGGTTAACCCATTGCTTATTAACCTTAATCAACAATCCTATTTGGATATTTTTCCTAAAGATGAAGCCTTAATGAAATTTTGAGGGGTTTATGAGGATTTACCTAAGTTTCATCACAAATGAGGAAAGCCTTATTATTTGAAAACTGATGCTTATTTTAGAGAATATGAAGAACAAGATATTCTCCCTTTACCAATGGATCCTCCAGTAAGAAGTGATTTGTTAATTACTGAAACTATTGATATTCAAATGGATGAAAATGACTCTGAAAGGATGATAAAAATTGGGAAATGTTTGAAACAGGATGAACGTGATCAGATAATTTCCCTTTTGCTTGAATTTAAGGATATTTTTTCTTGGACATACTCAAATATGCCGGGTATAGATTCTAAGATTGTTACTCATAACATTGTTTTAAAGTCAAATATAAAGCCTGTGAAACAAAAAATTTGAAAGATGAATCCATGAATCGCTTTGTTAGTCAAAGGTGAAATTGAAAAATTATTGGATTCTGGATTTATCCATTCTATTGACTACTCAGATTGGATTTCAAATATTGTGTCTGTGTCAAAAGGAGAAAATAAGATAAGAATGTGTATTGATTTTAGAGATTTAAATAAGGCATCCTTGAAAGATGATTTCTCATTACCTAACATCGATATGATTGTGGATTCAATAGGGGGTTCATGCCTTGTTACCTTTTATGGATGGTTTTTTTGGATATAATCAAATCTTTATCCCTCTTGAAGATCAATTTAAGACTGCATTTATAACACTTTGGGGAACCTTTTGTTGTGTCATGATGCCTTTTGGATTAAAAAATGTAGGAGCAACTTATCAACTGGCTATGACCCTGATTTTTCATGATTACATTCATAAGATTCTTGAGGATTATGTGGATGATATCTTGGCAAAATTTATACAAAGAGAAGACCATGATACTATTTGACGATAGATATTTGAAAGAATTAGAAGTTATAACATGAGATTAAATCCTAAGAAATGTGTCTTTGGAGTTGATTTCGATAAATTATTAAGATTTATAATCTCTAAGCAAGGCATCAAAATAGATACTGAAAATATTGAAGCTATTGTTAATATGCCTCCTCCTAAGAATATTTCTCAGTTATGAAGTCTACAAGGAAAAATACAAGCTATTCCTCACTTTATTTCTAATTTGGCAGACTGAACTATCCCTTTTACTTCCTTACTTAGAAAGGATACCACTTTCTCTTGGAATGATGAGTGTAAACAAACTTTTGAGCAATTTAAGGAGTATCTTATGAATCCTCCTATCTTGCAACCTTCTAATTTCGATAAACCATTTCATTTATATACTTTAGTGACTCCATAGGCCGTGACTGCGTTGTTAGCTCAAATTTATGATAATGGTAAAGAAAGACCTATGTATTACATTAGCCAGACTTTACTTGATTACGAAACAAGAAATATAGATTTAGAAAGACAATTTCTAGCTGTAGTTTATGCATGTCAGAAAATCAGGCATTATCTTATCAATGCTGAAGTTAATGTGATTGTCAAATTTGATCCTTTAAAACATATTTTCTCACAAACTGATCTTTCGAGCTGGTTGGCAAAATGGGTAATGTTGCTTATAGAATTTGATTTTAATTTTATTTCTCAAAAGTCTATTAAGGGAAAAGCATTAACAGATTATCTAGCCGAAGCTCCTTGTCCTCACTCAGATGAAAGTTCTACTTCAATAGAATTTCCTGATGATAATATGCTAGCTATTCAATGGGATGATATTTGGGAATTGTATTTTGATGGGTCTAAGTGTAAGACAAGTTCTGGTGTGGGTATTATCTTGATTCCGCCTATGAAAAAATCCATCCCTTTATCATATAAATTAACCTTTCCTTGTACTAATAACATTGTAGAGTATGAAGCTCTTATAGCTGGACTACGAACAACTTCATCCCTCAATATCAAACATTTATACATATATGGAAATTTGCAATTGATAGTTGAACAGATTAAAGGAGGATATCAAACTAAAAATGCTAAAATGACACAATATAGAGATTTAGCTCTTGATGTGCTTTCACAGTTCTCCACTTATATGATTCAAACTTTACCTATGAAGGATAATCAACATGCAGATGCCATGGAAAGCATAGCTTCCTTGGTTTGTCTTGAGAACAATGCTAAAAAAATTCAATTTACTATACAAACTCTTAAATGCCCTACAATTTCTGACAAGATTACCTCTGATTGTTTTAATTTGCATTCGGATGAATGGTATTCACATATTTTTCATTTTTTGAAGGATGGTACTTTTCTTGAATCCATAGCAAGGAACATGTGTAATTGTATTAGGAAACTTGCAGCACGTTACATCATTTTAGGAGATACGCTTTACAAACGCTCTTATGAAGGATTATTATTAAGATGTCTCAATAGAACTAAAATTCTTGTAGTTATAGCAGAAGCTCATTCTAGTTCTTGTGGGGGACATTTTGGTGGAAAATCCCTAGTTAATAAATTGCTTCGAATGGGATATTATTGGCAAACAATGGAACAAGATTCTTTCATGTTTTTTAAGAAATGTCCTCAATGTCAACAACATAGTAATTTGATTCATGCTCCTGCTTGTGAGCTTCATAATCAAGTTTCTCCATGGCCTTTTAGTGTTTGGGGTTTTGATCTTATTGGAAAAATCTCACTAGCCTCTTCTCAAGGACATACTTACATTCTCACTGCTATGGATTATTTCACAAAGTGGGTTGAAGTTGTTCCTCTTCATTCAACAACGGCGGATGTTATTTTTGATTTCATCCTTAATAATATTATAACAAGATTTGGTATTCCTTTGATGATAATTTCGGATAATGGAACCTCTTTTAAAAACAAAGAAGTCATGAAATTCTTGGAGAAATATAGGATTCAACATAGATTTTCAACTCCTTACTATCCAAAATCTAATGGACAAGATGAAGCATCAAATAAAATTATTGAACAAATTTTGAGAAAAATAGTTAATAAGCCTGCGAAAGATTGGCATACTTAATTGACTTATGCATTATGGGCCTATAGGACTAGTGTTCATACTGCCATGGGTACTTCCCCTTATAACCTTGTCTATGGTACTGATGCTATTATGCCTTTGGAACTGGAAATACCTTCTTTACATGTTTTGTTTCATGGGATAATTGATAAAGATACTTTTCGTGAACAACGCTTACAAGAATTAGAAATGTTGGATGAGAAACGAATACATGCATTAGAACATATTAAAGCTTATCATAAATCTCTTCAGAAACAATATAATCATAAGGTAATTGAATGAACATTTGCAGTTGGTGATTTGGTCCTTTATAAGAATCAACAAAATGTGAATGCTTTACCAAGCGAAAAAGGAAAATTTAGCCCTAATTGGCTTGGACCTTTTGTTGTTATTGAAGACTTTGGTTCGGGTGCTTATAAACTTGCAGATATGGATGGTGTTTCTTTTAAGGAACCCATTAATATTATGCATCTTAAATGTTATTATCCTTAATTTCATTTCTTTCATGTGCATTTATGTATTTCTTATAAAAATTCATTTTATAGGTTATGTAGTTTTAGTAAAAATTACATATTGAATATGTTTATGCACTTTCTTTCTTCCTTTCTTTCTATTAAGTTTTATATTGATGAAAGCATAGTAATCAAAAATAGAACTTATCAATAGAGAAATTTTTTCATTCATCAAAAAGAGTTTTTCAAATTTTTGATACATATGTGGCCAATGGCCCTATCTATCACTATGTCGCTATGATGGCTGATGACTCCCGGATCTCTCTACTCTATGCTGGGAAGATGAAGATTTGTGTGTCCATGTATGGCTCTAAGATATGCTCATACCCTGTACACATCCTTAGAGACTCTGTACCTCTGCCATTAGCATCTCCTCTCTTTCTTTGCATAATCTTAGCTCTCATTGGATACATACAAAGATGTCAGCATGCCTACTAGGATCTCTACGACCGATAGAAGACTCTCACTCATCAGCTGGTAGTCGGTAGGATATAATTATATCCTTGAGAACATTAGATACAAAACTCCTCCACTCCACTATGCTCCCTATAGAAAGAAAAACTTTTATTAGTCCAGTATCCTGTCTATCTCAAATCAAATCACATATTCAATCAAATTTCATACCTGAGTCTCCCTCCTAAATGTCGCTAAAATGTCTAGATGGTGGGGGCATGGAGTGACTACTCTCTCCATGCTTATTATATCTAGGTCTCTATGGTGGTGTCTTTGTGTGGGGATGTTGGGGTTGTCATGATATCAATGGTGATGTGTGAGTAATAGGTATATCTATATTAGTATCACCAGCTGGGGGCATGTCATCGGCTCTCTCATCTACTCTCTCCTCCTCCTCCATGGGATCTCCCTTGGGGATGTGCTCCTCCTCATCTTTGATTTCCTCATCCTCCTCTATGGCTCCACTATCCCAGTGTGCTCTCTTTGTAAAGCCTAGATCACCTGTGGGATAATCCTCAAGAAAGATAGGATAGATCCCCTCCAAACTCCAGTACTTGATGTAATCTTGTCTTATGCCTGAATAGGCTACATCTAATGGTACCAATATATCCTATGTCTCCTCTATATCACTATCCTCTATGTCTACTATAGATGGTCAGCGTATGGCATCGGGTCTCTGATAGTATCTTGTCAGATGTACATAGCGAGGTACTACCTTAGGGACTCCCTATAATAGGCCAAACTGCCTCATCACCCGATCATAATAGTAGGGCATCACTATGTGACTCTGATGACCCTCTAGTAGCTTACATTATTGTGAATGTCTCATCTAGAATCATGTATCAAGCCACTCTATCATTTGACAGTAGGGTCTCCATATCACATCAGTGCTGGCAATACGGTCTAGATGTACTCTCTAGTAGAGCATATCCCCAAACTACCAAACATCTCTAAAATGATATGTGAAGGCTCTCATTGTGCTAGCATCTACCATCATGGGGACTCCTTGTGAACATGTACATGTGAAATTCTCAAATATCCAAATCTGCAGAAGTGTGCATGTCGACAGACTCTCCTACTGATATCTCACTAGTTGACCCAACTCATGGTATAGTTGAGCTAGCATGCTGTGACCCCATGAGAACATGGTCCTATCTCTCTCCATCCTCCATATGAGATGTGTGAGAGGTGAACAAAATATGGTACCATTTGAGTTGGGTAACACAACCAAGGCTACTATACATAGCATCACCTTTCATACTAAAGGTGTAGAGCCTAACAGTATGGAAGATAGTCGGATCTAATCTGATCAGGTCCACATCTATGGAAGCACTCCTATACAATACTATGTGTCTACATGAATCTCCTCACAAGCATGTTGTGCTCTGGGTTTGATGGTCTCCCCTAAGATCGAAAGCCACATGATCCTATAGACATCCTCTAAGGTCACTGTAATCTCACCACATGGAAGATGGAAGAAGCATGTATCCTCATCCCATCTCTCTATCAAAGCTGATAGCATGGCTTGATGTAGTCTGATCTATGGAAGGACTAATACCTCGTATAGTCCCACATCCCTTAGTAACTACATCCCCTCATCATTAATCTTGGACAGTCTCTCCTTGACCTTGACTAGCAATTCCCCAAAAGGATGCTCTCGAAAATAGACTAAGTCCTGCAAGCATAAACAAACATCATATCAGTCATCTATATCATCAAATCTATAAATCTAACTGAACTAGGTCAAAGTCAACCTCAGCTAGGTCAATGTCAACCTTACTGGGTCAATGTTGACTTTACTAGGTCAGGGTGGACCTTTTTGGGTCAAGGTTGACCTCATCTCAAAAATTGACAAAAACCCTCTGCTCAATGTCGACTTTCATGGGTCAAATTTGACCTAGATGGGTCAATATCGACCTAAATGGGTTAGGGTCAACCTAAAAGGGGTAAAATTGACCTGGCCTATAAAAAATAGGAATTTGGAAAGTACAAAGATGGATAACGGTAAACTCACCTCAGGTAGTGACCGTCTGGTAGCTAGGCTATGTCTCAGAGTCTCCAGGTGTGTCGCTCAAAGTTCCTCTCTTCTCGACATCTTCAAATCTAAGAATGGTAAGAATGAGTAAGTATCTCTCTCTTTTCACTATTTATAAGTTCAAATTAGGGTTTTATTAGGGTTTCCTTAGGGAAAACTTGAATTTCCCTTCTTATGCATTTAGATAGGCATCCACTCTTTTCATCACAGCTTGAGTTCGGTAACTCTTTTTTTAGTGTCATCAGCAGCGTTGGAATTGCGATTTAGATACCTAACTCCTTGAGATAGTTTAGGAAGGTTAGGAATCCTTATAATTGGTTTAGGAAAGGAATTTTCAACACTCTGCATCTCCAGTATATAGATTTTTTATTATCACCCTGTTTCACCCTTCCGAAGTAGAAAGCTGAAACAAGGGGGGCATAAGGGGTTCTATATACTTCTCAAATTATCATATAGTAAGCTTTAGGTGATTTAGGGATTCCTATTAACCTTGTGTGTTGCAGTTTCTAATAGTTTTTTGTAGGATCTTTACATCAAGGACTTGGCTATATCCTTTTTATTTACTACGATGTTTTCTTACTTTAGCTTGCATATTCACATAGTGTCATATCTAAGCTAAAGTGGGGGCTAAATGTATCATCTTAAAATGGAAGCACATCCATTTTGATAGGTTTAGCACCCTCTTTTAGTGCATTTATCATGATAGACTTGAATTTAGGGTGTATTTTGTAATTATCTTCTTCATTCTAGGTGAAATTACGGTTAGGATCCTGAGGATTCTCCTTAATTTCCCTTTTCCCATGGCTCTATTTTCTAGGTAGGACTTAGAAATAGGTCCTCCTAGCCTTCATCATAGTCATCATAGGATTTTGTGCCTATCCCTGGCATTCTATCATTTTCTGCTATCATTTCTAGGTCTTTGGGCATCCTTGGGACCTCCTGTCTTGATTTGGATGGATCTAGGCCCACAGGGTCAAAATTGAGATTGTTCCTAACTAGGTCAAGTTCAAACTCAATCCTGACTAGGTCAAGTTCAAGCTTAGTCTTGACTAGGTCAGGTACAACCTTGATTCTTCCCCCCTTTGGAATTTGTGCCCCTCTTTCAAAATTTGGTCCCGATGGGCCCTGAAATTAATGTCAGGCTCTCAAATCTGAGTGCGAAAAGGTTTTAATTTGAAGTCATTTAATTATTTTCCCTCCTTAGTTGGTTATTGTGATTGGACCTTAATTTGAGGTGAAATTTGAATTATGGGTCCTCACATTACTCTAGGAGCCTCACCTTGAAACCTCTATATAAAGACTCTCATTTGCATTCATTCTCACCAAGTACAACCAAGCATTCTCATGATCAAGTGCTCTAAAGGAGTCAATTTCATGAGCAAGAAAATTTCAAGCAAGCATGGAATGGTGAAGATGCAAGATAGCAAGAGGATGATATAGAAGATCAAGCCATTGTTGACATCGAGCATCTTTGTGAAAACATATTTGGAGCAAGACAGATCCTTTCCTCCTTGATCCACCATTACCAACTTTCAAACATTCAAAGATTCAATCATGGAGTAACAATTACGGATTGTGAGTTTGGTAGAATTACTTTAACCTTGGGAGCTTGGTATGCTTTTCTTTCTCATTCAAATCTATGCATTGTTGTTTCATACACATTCATGCTAGGGTTTTGATCTAGAGGATTAGATCTTGGCATTACACTTTCAATACATACACACACATTCTATTTCAATCAGCTATTCGTGGAGGTGGAGATCACCAAAATGGGGGTTTGACTAAGGTAAAACCCTATATAGCCACCCCAAAAACCCCCTTTTTTAGATATCTATAGTCATTTTTTTTGGAATCAAAGGACATATTTGAGTACCCTTTTTGTCAAACTTCTGAGATCTACAAACAAAATCAAAATTGACCATCAGAATAAAAATGTAGTCTTTGACCTTTTATGAGGGTCAAATTCAACCTGCTACCGAAAAGATGAAACTTTTCTACATTTTCTTCTTGGCTTTCTGATCATAGATCTAGTTGCAGAATCTTTCGAAACTTCACACAGACTTCAGAAATCAGGTATTTCTAAATCAATTTCATGATGAGGTATGTATCTTGACCTAATTAATTTTCAAGTATTTCCAAATTTACTTATGCTATTCCAATTACAATTTCAATTCAAATGAATAAGTGTTGAATGTTAAGTACATTGCTAAGCTTCGATTTTCCACCTATTCAGGGCTTAACCCCCAGTTTAACATTCAAATGGTGCATAATGAAGTCGGGATCCAATTCGGGCATGTCAGCATAGGACCATGCAAAGTTCACTTGTTGTTCTTGGAAGAACTTGATAAAATCATTTCTTTCTAAAGGTGTAAGTGATGTGGCCAAGTGTATAGATTTTGGATCCAATTCAGTCCTAATGTTGACCTTTTATGTCAGCTCTATGAGAATTGGTGACCTTTCTTCCTCATGTTCGGGTAGGGTATCCAATCTCTCTTCCTTTGGTGCCACAGTTGGGTTTTCACCATAGGAAACATCCTTTATCTTTACTTTTTTTGGTTCTAGTACTGCCACATAGTGGTTTTCATCACTAGAACTTTTCATTTTTTTATTTTTTTTCATTTTTTTCTTTGGATTAAGAGATTGGACCCCCGTTGCTTCCATCATGTTTGATTCAAATTCATTGGTGAAAGAGGGCTCAACCGCATTAAGGTATTGGTTCATTGCTTGGTCATTTGGGAAATAGAGTAAGTCACTTGGTTCATTTAGATCCCAGTCAATAAGGTTGGGTTTTATCAAGGATAAGGTTTCATTTGGCAAAGTATCATCAATTGGGTTTATGGACATGACTTCATTGGAGGGTTCGTACATTGTATCGTTTAGATCTATAACATGAGCTTCCTTGAGATGGTCCATAAAAGAAGGATCAAAATCCTCTTCACTTGAGTCCTCAATGACTTCTATGGGAAATAGCATGGGAAATACAACCCGCAGATTAATCCTAATGTTCGAATCATCTTCCTCTAAGGGATCCCAAAATTCCTCTATCCATGGTCAATTAACGGGTGCTTGTCCTATGTTAAGTTCTTGTATGATGGACTCTTCATGCCTTGGAGTTTTTTCCCTTGGAACCTTAGCATAAGTATGTATGGTGACAACTTCTTTATCATGGCATGACGCATCAGATAAAGTATCCCATTCATAGTCTTGGGAGTCATCACTATCCACATCAGATTCCAATGTGTTCACTTGAGGATAGATATCATGCATTGGGCTAGAGCTTTCTCCTTTGTATTGGTAGCCTACCCCTAATTTTTCCTCTTTTGACCTCCAAGAAGGTTCAATAGGCTCTAGCAAGCCTCTATTTCTTTTGCCTAAGGGTCCTCTTCCTTATATCCCATTTTTTGCATTATCTCAAATCCTTTCCCATATTGATTGGTTTGAATGTTAATATGCTAGATTCTTTCTATGGGAGTACTTGAGGTATCATCTTCATCATGATAAAGCCATTGAAGGACTTCATTCTCTTCTTTGTCAAATGCTACTTTGTCACTTTCTCTCATGAAGTAAGAGTTATACTTATGAGGGAGATATTCTTTTGATGGTTTCCCATGTGTTCTTGGAGATGTAGGCATGTTGAATAAAGAAATAGAATATTCCCCTACTCCCTTGGAACTGATTTTACATTTTCTTTCAAATGCATCCATCATCTCACTCATTTTTGTGTAGTTGTCCTTTTTATCTTTATCCTTTTCTCCTCTGGTGGGTTTTGAAAATTCTATCTTTGGTATAGATGCTTTTTCTAAATTTTCATTTGACGTTGGGCCCTCATAACTCACTTTCTCCTTTCCTTTAGTTGATGTAGTTGAGTTAGTTCGAGGAGGACTTGAAGTAAATGTAGCATTTAATGTTAACTTAAGATCACCCATTTTGATATCTTCAATGGTATCTCTTTGGATAATTCCTTCTCTGTTATGGGGAATAAATATCTCATGAAGGGATTTAAGTGCATTGCAATATTGAAATGGATTTGAGTCCCCTCCAACCATGATTTCCTCACCCATGTATGGAAATTTTATGCATTTATGGTATGTAGATAGAACCACTTGCATCTCATGGATCCATAGTCTCCCCAATAATATATTATAAGTTAGTTTCATATCTAACACTTGGCAATTTGTGTCCTTTTTGACAGGTCCCACTTGAATGGGCAATACAATCATACCTTTCGAGGCTCTTTCAGCTTCATCGTAGGCCTTTATGGTGATTCTTTTTGTAGGACCAATGCATGACTTAGATAATCCTAGGGATTTGATAAGGCTCAATGTGCAAATGTTAAGACCAGCTCCCCCATCTATGAGAGCTCTTTTGACTCTATGTATTTCAATCAAGACTTCTATATGCAAGGGTAGATTTTGGGGATGGGTAATAGACATGTCATCATGGTCTGAAAATGAAAGGAAATGAGGTGCAATGAGGTGCCCTACCATGTTCTAAAACTTCTCCTCTTCTAAGTTAGTAGGAACATTAGTCTCTACTAGAGCTTTCTCTAAAATTTCCTTGTGGTTTTGAGAGAGTTTCAATAACTCCAAGATAGAGATTTGTGCTAGAGTCTTTTGTAGCTGATCTACCAAACTATACAGTTTTACTATTGTAGAAGATTTCTTGATCACAATGTTGGATTACGAAGGACCAATGGGTTTAGGATCAACCCCTTGTAGGGTAATCCTTGAAGTCTGCACCCTAGTGATAACATTAGATGTCTCTTTTTGGGGCTGTTCTTTGATCACTATAGCATTCACAACATTATCATAGGGTGGCACAAAATTGATGTTATTGCTACTTTGTTTCTTACCATTGGATGATTCACCTTTGTCATGTTTATAGAAGGGTTGTTTGAAAGCTGTGCGGTCTTCATTACTTTGAGGTCCTTCAATGGTGATCATACCACTATCAATCAAGTCTTGCACCACATTCTTTAGCTGTAAGAAATCATTTTTCATATGCCCTCGAATTCTATGGTATTCACAATGGCTATTTTCACTCCACCAACTGGGCTTGTGCTATGGCTCATAAGGTTGAATGCTAGGTAAAGTAATGACATTGTTAGACATGAGGGTCTTAAATTCTTTTTCAAGAGGTTCACCCAAAGGTGTGAAGTTCCTCTTAGGAGTTGGTACCAAGAATTTATCAGATTTGTTACTCCTTTGATTATTCCCTTGGCTGCCACTATTAGCATTATTGTTGAAAGGTGCCTTGGAGGCCTTATTTGTATTGTTCACCTAATTAGGTGTTCTTGTGAGAGAAAATGGTGTCACCTAAAAATTACTAGAATCAACAACCCCATCATTGACTACTCCCTTATTGTTGTTCTTCAATCCATACCGATTATAGCTATTGGACCAATTCTTATTCTGATTGTTGTTATTATTGGAGTTATTGTTGTTGGAGTTATTCTTGTTATCTTTATAAAATTTCAACTCTCCACTCTTAACCAACACTTCTTCTGTGGTCACTCCATTTTCAATGAGGTCTTGGAAGGTCTTGGGACATTGCATTCTCAATCTATAGTTCATCTCATTGCTCAAGCTTTTGATGAATATATCCATCTTCTCCTTTTCAGGCACACTCCTAGGATACCTAGAAAATACTGTCCTCCATCTTTGTAAGAAAATGAGGAATGCTTCTTCATCCTTTTGTTTGGTATTACATAATGTTATCATTATGACCTCATGCTTGATGTTGAATGAGTAATGGGCCATAAATGTTGAAGCTAGTTCTTTGAAGGTTTTAATGTCGGATGGTAATTTATAAAACCACTCCATGGCCATACCTCCTACGCTTCTTGGGAATAATCTCATTAAATAAGTGGTATTGTGCATGAACTCCAAGCTCAATTCACAAAATTCCTATAGGTGATCTTGAGGATCTGACATTCCTTCGTATTTATCATACTTGGGAAACACTACATTGATCAGGAATGGTACCATGACAAGACTTTTATCAAATAGAAATGGACACAATGTTTCGATAGAAAAGGGTTTAGAAGCCCCACTTTTCTTGATTGTATCTAGTTGCATTTGAAATACCTTAAAATTCTTGTTCATGATGTCAATGGGACTCTCTTCAAATTTTGGCGGTTTAAGTTGATTAACATCATAGTCACGGAGAAGCTTAAGACCTTTTCGAACTAGATCCATAAAGTGTTTTTCTTTTTCTCTTTCCATTGCTTTCTCCATAAGCTTTAAGAAATAAGGACTTTGTATAGCCTCACTAACCATTTCATCTGTGGCATCTTCAGTAGTTGGTTCGTTATTAACCTTAGGGTTAGTGTTATCAATTCCTTGAGTGTTCACATTTGTTTAGTTAGCACCTGCAAGGTTTTTCATGGCTATATAAATTTTCCTCTGGTTTTTGCAAGTGTTTTCCCTGCCTCTAGCCATAAAACCCTAGGTTTTATTCATATGTCTAGCCGTTGGAGGGAAAAAACCCTAGATTGTCTTGGCCTAGTTCTATTTCATCGTTGCCTTTTTTGGGCCACTTAAGTGTTTATAAAAGCATGTGCACTTTTCCCTCCTGGTTAGTCACTTAATCTCTTGATAATAACAGTATTTTCCTTTCAATCTGGCAACTTCCCGAAATGCTTTGGTCGTGAGATCTCTTGATTTTAGTAGTTAAGTCCCAAGCATTCAACGACTCTACTGGCGGTTAGTCACTAGGTCTCTGAGTATTTAGGTGGTTAGTTTTTTGGTTTAGCAACTCCACAAGCAGCTTGTATCTTCTCTTTAGTCACTAAGTCGCGTGATGGTAGGCCCTTTTTATGAAGATAATACAAGTGGATATATAGTCAAATTGTGTTGAGGTGTCCTGTTAGAGTAATCATACTTTATGCTTATTAATTAAATCACTTTGGTTTAATTAATTAAGTCATTTATTACTCTATTTACTTAAGCTATTTTTTAGGTGCATTATAATTAATATATTTATTAATTATAATGTGCAACCTAGCTTTATTTTTTGCTTTATAGCTTTAGGGTTTTATTGTTCACCTATATGGTTGAACCCTTTGTACATTCTTTTTAGATAATTCACTTATTGGATCATAATAGAGATTGCTCTTTGCATGTCCATAAGATGTCTCTGGCTTTTTGGCCTCCATGATTTTTCTTGCTTCTGTGCTTTGCTTCTTCCATGTGACATGGTTATGCATGCAGGTGTTCTTGGGAGATTAGTATTTCACCTAATCTAACATGGTATCAGAGCCATCTTGCTGCTCGCTGTTCGTGTTTTGTTGAAGTGTTTCAGAAGCAGGCGGTTTTCAAGGGTTTCAAGAGTTTTTTTTTGTGGATCTGGGGGGGAGCCAAAATTTGGCTCACCTTGGGCAAAAACGGACACCACCATTGTGTCCGGAAGGCCCAAGAACCCCTAAATCCATATAAAACTTGTCCATTTTGGACACAGTGGCATTTGAGGCAAAAAAATTTTGCATACCAGGGCCGTACGGCCCTGGCACGCACTCCGAAACGGCGATTTTCAAAAAAATTAATTAAAATTTTTTTAAGGGGCGGCCTCCCGGGCGCCACCCCGCGGCCTCCGCCGAGCCGCTTGCAGCTGCAAGCCACCGGGCTCCCTCCGCTCCGCCAGTCTGCGGCCTCCACCGCTCCCGGCCCCGCCGCCCGCGCCCGCGCCCTCCGCTCCGCCGGCCCGCCCACCGCTGGCTCCTCCGCCGCCCCGCTGGCCTCCGACCGCCACCTCGGCTCCGCCCGCGGCCTCCCCTCCGCCCGCTCAGCTCCGCCGGCCGCCCTCTACTCCGCTCCGCCGGCCGCCCGGCGGGGTTTTAAGCCCTGCGGGCCCTAGCAGCAGTCACATGGGTGACCGGGAGCTCTAGCTCCAGCCCCCTGCGCGCGCCATGCGCCCAGGGGCTTTGCATTTCCAGCCCCAGGGGCTTTAAAACATTTTTTTGAAGCTTTTTTAGGGGTAATTGGGCCTTTTTTGCCATATCTTCTTCATCTGGAGGCATATTTGGGAGTTTTTTATATCATCGGAAAGCTCTTTCCGAAACAAACGTAATTATGGAGGTTTCTTTTTGAGTTTTTTGCCTCATTTTTTGTACCATGCCTTCGAAGGCAGGACTGCTTTTTTGCCTTCCTGGAGCACCTGATGCTTTTTTTGGCATAACTTGCTCATACGGAGGAGTTAGTGGGCGAATGAGACATCATCGGAAAGATGATTCTCAGACGGTCATTTTATATGGATACTTTTTTCCAGATTCTTCTTCCATTTTTCGCACCAGGCTGTTGCATTCAGAGGTTTTCTTTTTCAGGTGCCTGCCAGAGCACCTGTCAC
The DNA here is from genome assembly GCA_027943335.1 of Chamaecyparis obtusa. Classification (NCBI taxonomy): domain Eukaryota; kingdom Viridiplantae; phylum Streptophyta; class Pinopsida; order Cupressales; family Cupressaceae; genus Chamaecyparis; species Chamaecyparis obtusa. The sequence goes on from BSBK01007131.1 coordinate 2,623,384, forward strand.
TGTTTTTGCCGTAACTTGAGCATACGATGGCATTTTTTGCCAAACGAGATATCGACGGAAAGCTGGTTCTGAGACCTTTCTATTTTTTTCAGTTTGGTTGTTTGATTTTGCCATTTGCAGGGGTTTTCTGCCAGTCAAAGTCACGGGTACTTTTTGCATTCCGGACACTATATCTCTCACATCCGGGCTCAATTTTCAGCAAACTTGGTATTTTCGGAAAGCTGGTTCAGTGTGCTATTCAGTGGCAGAGGTTATTTTTCTAGATTCTACTCCAAGTTTTCACTCCTCCGCGTTTGGCCGTTTATGCCCTCTGGTGAAGTGCTTGGTTCTACAGGTCCGGGGATCTCTTCTTCTGAGTTCATAGCTCACTCTTCTTTCTGTCTTTTGAGCATTGTATGCTTCTCTTCTGTTGCATTCTTTTTTCTGTAAACGCACTGAGATAAAGTGCCTACTTTTGCATTTTGGGATCTTGAACACTATGTGTTTGTTTGTATACGCACTCAGTTATAAAGTGCCATGGGGGGATTCTGATGCATTTGCCACTATAGGCGCATCCACTTTTGTCAAGTGAGCGTACCTTCCATGACATTAGCCCATGTAGACTGTGTCTATGACACCGCCCTTTATCCTGTGCTTGTACCTTCTTTTACACATAGGTGTTCCTATTTCTTCTTCTTGCAGATGTTTCTGGCATTGCATTTCAGTGTTCCTGTCACCCCGTTCAGCATTATGGGGGGGTTCACCTGTTGGCTCTATTGCTTCCTTGGTTTGGTTGAGTGATCTACGTATTCAGTTTTTGTTCCTATGTACTAGGCGGATGCAGTGGCTAGGCACCTATGCATTTCGGTGAGATGGTTCATCTGCTATATAGACACTCGTTCATTCCTATTTTGGAGGTCACCTCTTTGATTGATCAGCTCTTCAGACTTTGTCTTCTCTACCTGGTCATGCACTTCAGTGGGGGTTCCAGCAGTTTCTTCTGACAGTGTTTGCAGCTTCATGCTTCGGAGATGCTTCATGCTCTTTCTTGTTCCTTTCTTTGGGACATTCCCTAGATTGGAGGCTTTGTTTCCTTCATCTAGTTTATTTTCTTGTACTGGGTACTTGATCAGGCCTTGTTGCCGGGACCCATTTTCTGCTTTCATAGCTGTGCTAGGTTAGCTTCCCTCTTGAGCTACGCTTAAGGGGGGGTGTTAGAGTAATCATACTTTATTCTTATTAATTAAATCACTTTGGTTTAATTAATTAAGTCATTTATTACTCTATTTACTTAAGCTATCTTTTAGGTGCATTATAATTAATATATTTATTAATTATAATGTGCAACCTAGCTTTATTTTTTGCTTTATAGCTTTAGGGTTTTATTGTTCACCTATATGGTTGAACCCTTTGTACATTCTTTTTAGATAATTCACTTATTGGATCATAATAGAAATTGCTCTTTGCATGTCCATAAGATGTCTCTAGCTTTTTGGCCTCCATGATTTTTCTTGCTTCTATGCTTTGCTTCTTCCATGTGACATGGTTATGCATGCAGGTGTTCTTGGGAGATTAGTATTTCACCTAATCTAACAGTCTGATGGTTATTGGTTGTAGAATAGTGAGTTGGATATGTTGTCAGCGGTGCTCAGCATTCATCTTAGTTCCCTTTTGATCCTACGGAAGGTGCATGAGTGCATGGAATCTTTTGAGCTTTTGAGATCATGCGCCAGCCGTCCAATCTTCTAGGTGTTCAGATAGACCGTAAGTGGGCCCAAGGTCTTCAATTTATGGAGTAAATTAAAGTTCAGTCAGGATCTACGATTGTCATATATTCTCAAGAAGAAGATGCATGATGTTTATCCTACGCGGTCTTGTGATAGTCATTGATCTCAGTAGGCTTAGAGTTTAAAAGGCATTTAGTGACCTCACGGGCAGTCATAAATCTCTTCAATTGCTCAATCTCGAGATCAAACAGTTAAGTCATCTTACATCTTGAGATTGATCGAGGACCGTAGATGGCCACAAGACATAATTGAAGATCAACGGTCAATATCTAGTCTCTGAATATAACTCAAGGTTAAGAAACCTTTCCATGACTTGGAGATTTGTCTCAGTCGCATGTTCTCAAGACTTAACCCCAGTCAATAAAAAGGTTATGAGATTCAGCAAAGCTCTTTGTCACCAAGTCTCTAGATAGTTTTGGGTTAAGAAGGGTTAACATCATGTTTGCCCCGGTTGTTAAGTATTTGATTCAATGATCTAGTGACTATATAGTCTCAGAGTCTCAGGTTCATGATGGTTAAGTGGAAAACCTCCAGCAATTCAGTGACACAATTAGTCTCATGGTCACTAAATCAAATGGTTAAGTCAGAATTCTCTCATGAATTAATGTGGACCGTAGGATGAAGTGAGGAAGGAGATTGATGGTGGTTGCATGATCTCAGAGAGAAAGTTGAAAAGTTGAAAAGTTCTCATGATTAGGAGACTCCTCTTTAGTCGCCAGATCGCCAAATAGACAACTTGAAGGTTTCATGTGGTCGCCAGATCAAGGAATGAAGAAAGTCAGTTTAGCGACTAAGTGGTAGGGGCTTAGTTGCGTAATCTCTAGATTGAAATGAAGGGTTTGATGGCGGTCTATATCCCTACAGTCACGTGATCTCATGATGATGATGCAGTTAATGATTTTGTCCAGTGACTTGGAATATTTTCTATCACATGATCTCTGAATAGTTTGGTGGTTTGGGAGAAGACCGCAAGATCATGAGACTATTTAGTCATGTAATCACTGAGGTAGCTAAGGTTAATGAAGATGACTGCGTGATCTCACAACTAAGGAAAAAATGTAAACCAGGATTCCTATGTGGTTAATCTTGAGAGGCTCGGGAAAGTGAAGAGATCTGATGGTGATGATATAAAGTAGATCTAAGTTTGAATGCTACCCATCGATATGTTGTCTGGTGCCATAAACTAGCTGTTATTTTTCAAATTCAAATCTTTTCAGGGTTTTCTCTGTAGGGTTTGTAATTTTAAGTCATATAAGACAAAGGGTTGTTCAAAATTGATTTTCCCAGACAATTGCAATTAAAGAAAATAATGAAGAGGATCTGGGTTGCCACGTAGATCTGATCTTTCTTTCCTGGGGTGCCATGTCAGGTATTACAAAGGACTGTTATTTGACACAAGTGGCTAGGGTTTTAAATTGGTGTCAGAGATCTCTATGTTATGTACACGCAAGATCTACAGGCTGGCTTTGGCATTAAATTTTGTTTTTCTTGTAACAAGAAATTGGTTGAATTTGTAAATGTAGTAAGCTTAGAATATGAAACAAAATATCTGTACATCAGATTTGATCTGATTCTTCCAGATTTCTAGGCTTTTCCTGCATTCTTTATTTCTTGTTCAGGATGGTTGTTGTAGACATAATTTTGCTCTAAATGATCCATAGCTTGTTGCAATCCTGGTTCCTATAAAAGGATTTTCAAGATCATTTAGAAGGGTTCGAGTTCTATTCTAGTTTTCTTGTAGAGCTAGTTCCATGAAGGGTCATTTTCCTGTAGATATTTTCCTTCTTCTCTACATATAGGGTGTTCCCTCTTTCCTTTCTAGTTCGGAGAAGATAATATAAGTTGTAACAGTTTATTTTATGTATAAGAATTCAATATATTTGTACTATTGTCAGATTATCTCCATTTGAATCCTAAACTTGTTGATTATAGCATCAAGGATGTTTGATCTTTCTATTTTCATTTCCTATGTGTCTGCAATAGAGTTGTCTTCGCAGAGACAATTGAGTTCAAGATTGGTTTTCAAATGTGTATGAGTTGGGATATTGAGGATATTTCATGCTTGTCTTTCAGTGGATGTTAATTAATGCATTGCTTATTTATAGGTCTCTTCTAAGGGGAGGGTTAAAATCTTTTGAATAGGTGATAGCATATCTGGGTACATAGGTGGATTGTTGAAGTGAGGTCTGATTAACTGTGTATGATTGATGTAAGGCATCAACATATTAGAATGTGTTGTCTTCTTATTTCATAGCTCTTTGTTGTAGTGATGTATTTGACTTTGTTGCCCATTGGATAAGGCACCGGTCTATGATAGATTTAGGGTATCTCAGGGGCCCTTTCAACCCAACATTAATCATTTAAATGAACTACCTTTTCTTTTCATGTTGGTTGTAGTAGTAGGAGGTCTTTTCTAGTTTTCAGATTCATTCCATGTAAGCAGGTTATTGCATTAGGTTTGGTTCATTGGGGTACAAGATACCTATAGGGGTCTGATAACTATTCCACAATAATTTATCTATAGGCCTTTTGTTTATCAAGAAGAGTCGTGAGTGTGCAGATAAGGCAATACCCACCTGAGTGATGTGGAGCTCAAAGAAGAAGGAGGATGCTTTTTGTCCTCATCAATTGGCCTTTTTTCCCTATCAGACTTTGGATTGGAGACTAACCAATTTGTCAATCATAGTGTAAACCTGACACTATGTGGGAACAAGTTTAAAAGCCAACAAAATGGTGACTCTGTTGGGGAGGCCATAAGTATAGAGTCAAAATAAAAACAAAGCATTTGCTAAAATCTTCTCACTAATTGTTGAGTGGCGACTCTAAGAGTTATTTATTTGATCAGTGCAGTCCCTGATAAACAGTGTGCAAATCCTTGTGAAGTTTTGGTTGATTGGAAGAAGATACAAAGAAAAGTGCAATGTTTTCCTCTTCAACAAAATGGCGACTCTACATAGAAAAGAACCTGATGGAGCTACATGGTGAGCTCTAGATCTGCCTTGCCTTCCAATCAACAAGCTAAGTTCTTGGTGCAAAACTTCTAGGTATTTTGGTTTTCATATGTCCTCTTTTATGAAAAGCAATTGTAAGAGAATGTGTCCCTATCAAGTGTTTAGCACTACTGTATAAAGGGACTGTTACTACTGGGCAGTTCCTTATGGAGGAATATAGGCCCCTTTTTTTTTAGGGCATTGAAGGTGCCCCTAATGAGTTTTCTACCGAGGTTGGGGACTACTTGCCTAGATTCATGGTTGATGGATATGTTTCGGCAAGCCAGCATATATATGATGTCATGGGTCTTTTTGGCGAAATGGATATTGAACATGAAGATGTTGCTATGAGACTGCTTGTGCAAACATTTACTGATGGTACAAGGAATTGGTTTATGTCTTTGCCTTCATGTTCAATCCCTTCTTGGGATGTATTGAGAGCATTATTTGTAGAACATTTTGATAAGGTTGCTACTCTCAAGAAGAAAATTATAGAGAAAAAAGCTGAGATCTAGCAGTTAGAGGAGGACATAAGATTGTAGAGATTGGTGGTTCCTTATAATGATCATGAAGAGGCCAGTGTTTATGATGTTGATTCTCATTATGCAGAAAGTATTGACTGTGAAGCTGATGTTGAGGTCAGTGCATATGAGGATGCTGAAGATGAATCTAAGGTTGATAATATTTCCAATTTATCTGTAGATTTTTCCTCTTTTCAATATCAGGATTCTTTCTTCTTGTCCCAATGTGATGATGTTTTGTGTGAAGGTCAGAGTATTGGATATGATGCAGATGATAATTCTTGCAGTGATTGCTTCACACAAGATGATCTAAAGATAGAGATGTCCATTCTTGTCTTGGATAGGGATGATGTTTGTAGCAATAAGGGTGAAGCTGAGGAAGATGAAGACAAGGCCCAAAGTCCATTGAGCAGTGAAAAGATATCAGCACTCTTGGCTGAAGAATTTCAGAGGTATGCATCTATTATGGACTTTGATTTGCAACTCCCCTTTGACATAGTATTTGACGCTGATAATGAGGCTAGTGTTCAAAGTGATTATGATGATCCATTTTCACCAAAGTTCCCCTCTTGTAGTGACTCTGTAGAAGAAGAAGTTGAAGGACATGACAGTGTGTTTTCCTGTCATAGAAATTCTATTGATGAACAAGTTTCTTGTTCATATCATTTTCCTTCTTTTGCTAAATATGATAGTGGTGGTGATAGTATTGAGGACTTTGTCTTCAATAATTGGGACAAAAATTATTTTGATAAAAAAAAATGATGCAGATCAGTTGTCCCACTATCACAAAAATTTTGAAAGAGACCTTCACTTGGTTCATGATCCAATTCATGAAAACATCATGGAGGAACCAAGTTGCTTAGTGGCTGAGGCAGTGCATGAAGGTAAATCAGAGGATCCAAGTCCTTATCAGCTAGGTAATTCTGTAGTAATGCATGATGATCAGTATGTTTTATTTCTTGATGCATTACTAGATCAATTTCTTGTTTCCAATCATCAAAAAGAAATAAATGATGACCCATACTTCTTGGAGTATGAATGTAATGGGTATGACTAGAAGACCATGGGTAGTGATCAGTACAATTTCATTTTTCAGCCCATGGTTATTCACATATGTTGGCCACTGAATGGTCAAGATAATTTTAGGTGTTTGGTCACATATGTGGATGAAAATCAAATTTTTGACTCTGGAGGGTCATTGATTTTCTTTTGGTGGCCGGGGGCCACCATGTAAAGTCTCAAAGCTTGTAAATATCTATAAATTTTTTTCCTCGTTCTGTTGTGTTTTTCCTTCCTATTTTCCTGGTTCGGTTGCCAATTTTTGAGGTCCCATTTTTTCTAGTAGGTGGTCTGCTCAACCTATGATTTTGAATTCTTGCATGGGCACAAGTTACCCATCATCCCCAGAAAGAGCCACTGTTAGCACCTGCAAGGTTTTTCATGGCTATATAAATTTTTCTCTAGTTTCTGCAGGTGTTTTCCCTGCCTCTAGCCATGAAACCCTGGGTTTTATTCATATGTCTAGCCGTTGGAGGGAAAAAAACCCTACATTGTCTTGGCCTAGTTCTATTTCATCATTGCCTTTTTTGGGCCACTTAAGTGTTTATAAAAGCATGTGCACTTTTCCCTCCCAGTTAGTTTCTTAATCTCCTAATAATAATAGTATTTTCCTATCAGTCTGGTGACTTCTCAAAATGCTTTGGTTGCGAGATCTCTTGATTTTAGTAGTTAAGTCCCAAGCATTCAGTGACTCCGCTGGTGGTTAGTCACAAAGTCTCTAAGTATTTAGGTGGTTAGTGTTTTGGTTTAGCGACTCCGTGAGTGGCTTGTATCTTCTCTTTAGTCGCTAAGTCATGTGATGGTAGGCCCATTTTATGAAGATAATACAAGTGGATATATAATCAGATTGTGCTGAGGTGTCCGATGGTTATTGGTTGTAGAACAGTGAATTGGATATGTTGTCAGTGGTGCTCGGCATTCATCTTAGTTCCCTTTTGATCCTATAGTGGGTGCATGAGTGCATGGAATCTTTTGAGCTTTTGAGATCGTGCGCCAGCCATCTAATCTTCCAGGTGTTTAGATAGATCGTAATTGGGCCCGAGGTCTTTAGTTTATGGAGTAAATTAAAGTTCAGTCAGGATCTATGGTTGTCATATATTCTCAAGAAGAAGATGCATGATGTTTATCCTACGCGGTCTTGCGACAGTCATTGATCTCAGCAGGCTCAGAGTTTAAAAGGCATTTAGCAACTTGGTGGGTAGTCATAAAACTCGTTAGTCACTCAATCTCAAGATCAAATAGTTAAGTCATCTTACATCTTGAGATTGAGTGAAGACCATCGATGGCCACAAGATAGAATTGAAGATCAACGGTCAATATCTAGTCTCTAAATATAACTCAAGGTTAAGAAACCTTTCCATGACTTGGAGATTTGTCTCAGTCGCATGTTCTCAGGACTTAACCCTAGTCAATAAAAAGGTTATGAGATTCAGTGAAGCTCTTTGTCACCAAGTCTCTAGATAGTGCTAGGTTAAGAAGGGTTAACATCATGTTTGCCCCAGTGGTTAAGTATTTGATTTAGTGATCTAGTGACTATATAGTCTTAGAGTCTCAGGTTCATGACGGTTAAGTGGAAAACCTCCAGTGATTCTATGAAACAGTTAGTCTTGTGGTCGTTGAATAAAATGGTTAAGTCAGAATTCTCTCGCAACTTAATGTGGACCATAGGATGAAGTGAGGAAGGAGATCGACGATAGTCACGTGATCTCAAAGAGAAAGTTGAAAAGTCAAAAAGTTCTCACAATTAGGAGACTCCTCTTTAGTCGCCAAATCGCCAGATAGAAAAGTTGAAGGTTTCCTGTGGTTGCCAAATCGGGAAATGAAGAAAGTTAGTTCAGCGACTAAGTGGTAGGGGCTCAGTTGCATAATCTCTAGATTGAAGTGAAGGGTTTGATGGTAGTCTATATCCTTGCATTCGCGTGATCTCGTGATGATGATGCAGTTAATGATTTTGTCCAGCGACTTGGAATCTTTTTTGTCGCATGATCTCTGAATAGTTTGGTAGTTTGGGAGAAGACCGTGAGATCATGAGACTATTTAGTCACATAATCATTGAGGTAACTAAGGTTAATGAAGATGACTGTGTGATCTCGTGACTAAGGAAAAAATGTAAACCAAGATTCCTATGCGGTTAATCTTGAGAGGCCCGGGAAAGTGAAGAGATCTGACGGTGATGATATAAAGTAGATCTAATTTTGAATGTTGGTCGTCGATATGTTGTCTGGCACCATAAAGTATCTGTTATTTTTCAAATTCAAATCTTTTTAGGGTTTTCTCTGGAGGGTTTGTAACAGTAAGCCGTATAAGACAAAGGGTTGTTCAGAATTGATTTTCCTAGGCGGTTGCAGTTAAAGAAAATAATGAAGAGGATCTGGGTTGCCGCACAGATCTAATCTTTCTTTCCTGGGGTGCCATGTCAGGTATTACAAAGGATTGTTATTTGACACAGGTGGCTAGGGTTTTAAATTGGTGTCAGAGATCTCTATGTTATGTACATGCAAGATCTGCAGGCTAGCTTTGGCATTAAATTTTGTTTTTCTTGTAACAAGAAATTGGTTGAATTTTTAAATGTAGTAAGCTTAGAATATGAAACTAAATATCTATACATCAGATTTGATCTGATTCTTCCAGATTTCTAGGCTTTTCTTGCATTCTTTATTTCTTGTTTAGGATGGTTGTTGTAGACATAATTTTGCTCTAAATGATATGTAGCTTGTTGCAATCTTGGTTCCTATAAAAGGATTTTCAAGATCATTTAGAAGGGTACGAGTTCTGTTCCAATTTTCTTGTGGAGCTAGTTCTATGAAGGGTCCTTTTTCCTATAGATATTTTCCTTCTTCTCTACATATAGGGTGTTCCCTCTTTCCTTTCTGGTTCGGAGAAGATAATATAAGTTGTAACAGTTTATTTTATGTATAAGAATTCAATATATTTGTACTATTATCAGATTGTCTCCTTTTGAATCCTGAACTTGTTGATTATAACACCAAGGATGTTTGATCTTTCTATTTTCATTTCCTATGTGTCTGCAATAGAGTTGTCTTCATAGAGACAATTGAGTTCAAGATTGGTTTTCAAATGTGTATGAGCTGGGAAGGATATTTCATGCTTGTCTTTCAGTGGATGCTGATTAATGTATTGCTTATTTATAGGTCTCTTCTAAGGGGAGGGTTAAAATCCTTTGAATAGGTGATAGCATATCTGGGTACACAGGTGGATTGTTGAAGTGGGGTCTGATTAACGGTGTATGATTGATGTAAGGCATCAACATATTAGAATGTGTTGTCTTCTTGTTTCATAGCTCTTTGTTGCAGTGATGTATTTGACTTTGTTTCCCATTGGATAAGGCACTAGTCTATGAGAGATTTAGGGTATCTTAGGGGTCCTTTCAACCCAACATTAATTATTTAAATGAACTACCTTTTCTTTTCATGTTGGTTGTAGTAGTAGGAGGTCTTTTCTAGTTTTCAGATTCATTCCATGCAAGCAGGTTATTGCATTAGGTTTGGTTCATTGGGGTATAGGATACCTATAGGGGTCTGATAACCATTCCACAATAATTTATCTGCAAGCCTTTTTTTATCAAGAAGAGTCATGAGTGTGCAGATAAGGCAATACCTGCCTGAGTGATGTGGAGCTCAAAGAAGAAGGAGGATGCTCTTTGTCCTCATAAATTGGCCTTTTTTCCCTGTCAAACTTTGGATTGGAGACTAACCAGTTTGTCAATCATAGTGTAAACTTGACACTGTGTGGGAAAAATTTTAAAAGCCAACATGTTCCTCCATTGTTGGTGTTACCTTGATTGTTTGAGTCTATACCACTATTATTTGCATCACCTTGATTGTTTGGGTCAATGCCACTATTGTTGTTATTACCCAAGCCACCGTAGTACATCATGTTGTCTTCCACTTCTTGCTTGGGTGATTTTTGGGGTACTCTTGGGGTGGTAAAAGTGTCACCTGGGTAAGGAAGTTCTTGTCTCAAATAAGTCCCATCTGCTTGCAAGATTTTCTTGACGTAGTAGGATCTAGTAAAAGCAAGCATGAACAAACCACTTGGAAAATAAGATTCAATCATGCCTATGGTCAAATCCTTGTGAAATTTTCAAAATTTATGGAGAACCAGGATTCATGACTAGGCTGGATGTTAGAATAGTAAGAACACAGAAAAGGGTATCTAAATATGTGATCAAAAAAATTTGAACCCCTCAGTAAATACTCATTGTTTGCCCTTTTATGTTTCTAGGCATCACTTGCCTGAGTGTAGGCGTGACTTAAAATATTGTACACATAAACTGGAACTGAGTTAGGTGTCACACTAGAGGTGTGTAGGCAGTACTTTACTATTGATAGGTATTTTTCTTATTTTTTCAGGTGTCACTTAATATATCTCAGGCATGACTTTACAGTTGATACACATTTTTTTATCAGTCATAGGCATGACCTTACTTCTAATGGGCATTATTTCTTTGTGCACAGGTGGCACTTTGCTGACCAGGTTGTAAATTTTGCATTTTAAAAATTGTAAGATCATTTTTTGGGAATTTTCTCATTTGAAAATGAAAGACAATCGCAACACACACATCAATTTTTAACCGTGTCCCTAAAACACACTAAAGTGTATATTCTCGATCATTTTCCACAAGTATTGCACAAGAAAGTATTCCAACTAGTCTACCTATAGTCAAATTTGGCTTTTAACATTTTGGCTCTATGAGGTAGCTTGCTACTTATCAGGTTTCTATTGAATGATTATGTTCTAAACTATGCCAAGTTCTTATACCCACTTGCGGGCTTCCCACATGCACAAAAGCACGATTTGGCACAATTCGTGAGGACTACTAGAGGAAGTGAATAAACTTGTACACAATCTAGCCACTTCCCTTTTAAGGAAAAGTGTATTTTTATTATAGTGGGTTGGATATTACTATGGAAAAGGCGATTGTCTCCCACTTGGGTCGTTCCCTCTCACTGTCCTCGTAAGGAAAATCTTGGGAGGTAGGCCCTCTATTGCTCTATTTTAACTAGCATGTTCATATAAAGTAAGGAAATGGAATTAAGAGTGATTTTTTGGGAATTTGGTTCACCTAAAAGGTGAAGAGCATATCCCTAACTTTCTCTTAGTTTCCCAAACACTCAAGCAATAATTGTTCTTTTTTAATCTCCTAACAATGAGATTCTTATAATTGAGGTGTTTGTGTTAATTTCTTATTTTAATTAAGCTAGATTCAATGAATGCCACAATCTAAGAAAATGCAAGCCTGATTCGATGAATACCTCTTCTTTTTGTAGCTAGCAAAGGCTAGGCACTTTTATGAGATTTTTGGCCTTTTGATTTGCTCACTCACCTAGTGGCAATCATTCCCTCTCCCTCCTCCAACAAGTTTGTCCAACACAGCCATACAAAATGAGCGAAACAAAAATAGGAACAATTTGAAGTACAATTAAGTGTTTTCACAAGATTTTTCAATGAAAACTTCAACAACGTAATGTAAACAAATTTCAATTTAATGTAGGAAATTTAAGCTTGTAAGCCTCTAACACCTTGATGTAATGATTATACAATTTCTCTTCTAAGCCTAAACTCTCTAAGATTAAAGCACTATGCAATTCCTTTTCACGTTTAGCTTGTATTCTTACCTCTTTGCTTGGTTGTGTAACTCTGCTCTCTTGCTTTTGCACTTTTCTGTATCTACTCATTTATAGTAAAAACATACAGATAGAGAGTAAGATAATTGAATTTATCAATCTAACAACAAATTAAAAAAATAGACAGTAGGCATCATTTTCTAGCTAATACACGTAATTAAATTGTTTGCAGGTGTAACTTTAACAATAGCGAGCGTCACTTTCCAGTGGCTCAAGCATTATTTAAAGTTACTCAAGCATGACAATTTATTTACTAAGTGTAACAATTAATGAAAAATGTGTAAGATAAGCTATTAAAAGTGGTAATTCAAAAAAATTAAGCGTCGGTTAGAAGATACTAGGTGTGACTATCTGTGTAAATTGCGTCTGTATACAATTGAATGTATCTTCATAGAATTAATGTTAATCATCAACAATAAATGAAATAGTAACTAAATTACAACCACAATTGAGCAACTATTAGCTAATATCAATGACTAATTCAGCATCCTTTGGCTCTCTAACTAGAATGTTAATGAAGTAAGCTCTCAGCAAGCTCTCACTAATGACAGTTCTAGAATGAGAATTGATTGAAATAAACAATGCTAAAGCTAACAATTATCAATATAAATGCTAAAATTCTCTTAAATGCTCTTTTAAACTCAAATTGCAAGAGGTTTGATGCAATTCTCAACTAGGTGGTTGATGAATTATGAAGGATTTTAGCCTTCCTTTTATAGATTTTCCCAATGTGAGGGGGTGTAGTTGTGTTTGATCATGGTTGAGTTGGGGTTAAGTCTTTGGTTCCACCATTTGAAGACAAAACAAAGTTTGTGTCCTCAAAGCTTGGGACAAGTAGACAAGATGGATGGCTAAGATTCTCTCTCACTTTGAGTGATTGAGATTCAATTTGGCTTGATCCATGTGAATGTCTTTCCTTTAATCTCATTGGTTGATTGATTTTCCTCTCCTTTTGGGTTGTTGAGAGTAATTGATATTTATTAATTTATTTATTTTAGCCATGTACCCCTTGAATGGGTTGAATTTAATTTAATCCAAGACTATACAATTAATTGAATTAATTTTGTTTTGATTTGATTGCACTTAACTAAAAATGCTCTCAATTTTGATTGATATTGAATTAAGACTTGATTTTAATTTTAATTGGCTAATTGTGCATTGTGATTCAATTTATTCAATTTTGTCCTTAATTTTCTTTGATTTCACTTGATTTACTTTGAATTATCATTAAATTTTCTTTGTCCATTTGTAGGTGATTACAAATTCCCCTCTTTGAGTTGACGTGCAAAGCATGTCAATTCAAAGAATACTCTGATCTTGCTTGATTAATAGGTCCTAATTCATTGATGGTCGATCTTTGATGTTCGTTTGATGGTCTTTTGATGATTGATTCTCTAATTTTTTATATGAAATTCATGCAGATATGATTGATATGAAACTCTATTGATTGATATGGTTCTCTGATGATCATTCTTGATATGATGATTGATTTGCTGATTGATCCTGATATGATGTTTAATCTCAATATGATGTTTGATTTGATGATTAATATAATGCCCCTTTCATTTGATTACAAAAAAATTTCTGATAACAACTTTTGATTTGATTTGATGATCGATCTCTCATTTTCATTGATGTTACTAATGATGTTGATCTGATTATCTGATGGTATGTCCCCTCAAAAATGAAACATATAGTCATTTCTTGATAGATAGATTTAAATGATTGATTGATTGATATGTTTTCATTTCTGAAAAACACTTTATGATATGCCCCAATTAATGCAATAGGTTAATATAGATCAAGGTCAATTTTCTCCTCAAAATTAGGTCAAAAATAGCTTAAATAGGTTGAAAAACCTAGATTTACTATTCATTTTTACTTTTGACTTCTGTGATTTTTCTCTGGTTCTGCTTGGATTGTCGAGATGGTTGTACCTATTCATGAGCATTGATTCAAGTGAGGTCATAGATACATGAGACCACCTGATTATGGACCTCTGGTAAGTACTTTTCAAACCTTGGTATTGCATTTATTGCTCTTTAATTAGCATTTATTGCATTTCCCATTTTAAACACTGCTTTGAAATATTTAATTCACGCATAGGATAATTTCAATGTCACGTAGGACTTTTAAATGTCGCATCCACAGTTTTTAATGTCGCGTATGATCATTTTTCTATCGCTTATCAATTTTATGTTGTCGCCTATGTATGAAATATTCATGCGTAAACCTAGGTTAAAAAACCCAAATTCCATGTATTTTACCACCTGTGAAACCCTCTCTTTTTTATGTCGCTTATGAGGAATTAGATGTTGCTTAGGCTATTTCAATGTCACCTATGATTATTCTATCACCTACAACAAATGTAATGTTGCTTATCAAGAAATTTGTGTCGCTTAAGAAAAATGTCGCCTGCGATGATTAAAATCACGCCTACGGTATTTTTCTCAAAATGTTCTTTTGTACTTGACTTTTTTCGTGAAAAATTTAATATGTCCAAATGACTTATTTGAATAATTTGATTAGGTCAGTCATATTTGACCAAAACAATTGATTAGGATATCCATATAGTAATACCAACAAATTTTAATTGTCAATCTGTTATGATAGGTTGATGGTTTTGATATTTTATTCTCAAGATCTAGAGAAATAAAACACTAATTTTCCTTCCTCACGATATAGAGTTAGGACTATTGATATGCTCATGATGAGAAAATGAATTTTAAAATAACTTGATTGACTTTAGATGTTCCTTGATATACTATGCTGATATGATTCTTTTGTTTTCATGCCAAATAGGCTCACCTTGATGTTTTATATATCTGATTAGTTGCATCCTGGGTGATTGATCTTGGACAGGTACTGACTGACACTAAGCTACGTGTCATTGAGACTTGTGGTTTAGGTTTCCTTCTTGATCTTCCTTAGTTCCAATTGAACCATGGACTATTGATAGTTGTGGCAGAGTGTTGGCACTCTGACCACAATACTTTCCATCTTCCTCATGGTGAGATGATGATCGCGCCCAAGGACGTGTATCATTTTCTTTGAAATCCTTGTCACAAAGAGATTGTTTACTATGATTCTATTTATGATTCCATTGTCTACTGACAAGTATTTGGGGACAATCTAATTGATGATGATACTATCACATGGCCACAGTTTGCCTCCTTTCCTACATTGCCTGCAGTTCTGGGTGCATTGATTGGTGGTCTACTCCTTCTTGATGGACAAGGTCATGGTTTTTCTGTTGGTTGGGGTAGGATTCTGGAGGATTTACTAGTACATCCTCGATGTTTCAATTGGGGTTCTTGTGTACTAGCATAGCTGTATCAAGATCTTCATGAGGTGGTATACAAAGAGATTTCTTCTTTACCTATTGGTGCTATCGTCCTACAGTTATGGATTTGGGAGCATCTTCCTATTACTAGGCCTATTTCTGATAGGAGATGGCCACGTGGATTTCCTTATGCTTACTTATATACTGGTATGGTGATTTAGCATCATTTAGGTCATCTGGATTTTTGGAGACATCAGGTAGATGATCTTGATCAGGTGATATGGCATTCGTACCTTGGTTGTGAGGGTTGGTGGGAGGATGATGATGAGTTGTCGTATATGTTTTCTCCTCATTAGATGATTGGCCGGTTTGACACTGTTATTGAGTGGTTATGTTTTGGTCAAGTTTCCAGATAGTATGGTAGGATTTAGGACATGCCTCAAGGAAATGCTTTGTATGCATGAGTATAGGCCGAGAGATCTATGTGGGGCCCTTGTATTGATTTCCAGTTTGTCGTGGGTTAGATTACTGGTATGGCTTTCTGTAGATGGGAGATGTTACCAGGTATGGCTGATGTCAGGATGTCTCATGAGTATACAGACTGGTGGGCTCAGAACAGGTTTATTCATTTCACAGATCCAGCTAAGCCTATTCCAACATGATGTGGTGGTGGCAGTGGTGGTGATGATGGGCGTGGTGGTGGTGGAGGTAGACATCAGTGATGTAGAGGACGTAGAGATCCTCCTGTCATTATGAGCAGAGGATGCATGAGGGATCGACATGATCGAGGTAGAGCCAGAGATAGACAGGCTGATGTGGTCCAAATAGTTCCTCCTAGAGCTGCTAGATAGGATAGAGCTTATTTATAGCAGAGAGCTCAGAGACAGGCTCATGTTGATGCTGCTAGGTAGGTTCCTAGGGGTGTAGATCCTTTAGTGTAGTTACAGAGAGTTACCCTAGCATAGCAGGATGATGATCAGTAGGATCAGGCACAGTAGATTTTGTAGCCAGCTCATCAGCCACAAGATTAGGGACAGGTTCCACATGATGCTCCCTCTATTGGTACTTTAGCTCGAGATATGCAGTCTATGAGGATAGAGATATCTACTATTGTAGGGTGTTTAGATCAGGTTGCTGCCTTGATGCAGCAGTTTCTTTCAACAGTGATTATTCAGAGACCGAGTGGAGCAAGCACTTCTCAAGTTCCTCCTTCACAAGATGATAGAGATCTAGGTGGTTTTGGTGCTACAGGATCTTGATCGATTGATGATAGATTATCATTGTTGTCCTCTGTTGCACATTTCCTATTTCTTGATTGATCGAATCTTTTGATGTATCACTTTCATGATATTGTATTTGGATATACTTTGATGTATTGGATCCTTTGAGACACATCTTTTGATGATATATGATGATCTATTTCTCCATCTCTATTGATGAGTTGATTTATGAGATTATCTTTATATGCAGCTATATGATGTTTTATGATGCATTTACTTTTAATTATGCTATGGATGCAATGTATCTTATTTTTATGACATAGATGGATGCTTTGATGTATGAATATTATGAGATGTTCTCTATTTTTCAATGTATGGATGCAAATTATTTTATGATCATATGGATATGGATGATCCTATGTTGTTGTATTTTGAAATGTATGCAATTCTATCCGTAACTAAATGTATGCAAATGATGTATGAGTTATGATCTTTTTTCTTTCTTTTCCAGATATTTATGATTAATGACTAATGATTAATGATATGCATGTATGCAAAAGATAATCTCATTTTCATTGTTTTGTATCTTCAAATCATGATGCTTGAATTGAACCCTCCCATTTCATTTTCCCTCTTGCAATTTAAGCTAAGAAAAGAAAAACAAATATATACAATGCACTTAATCTAACATGTATGTAGCTAACTATCATTATTCAAGATTTAGAGCTTATTATCATCATTGAGCATTTTTGGATCCCATTTTTTAGTACAATCATCACTAGTTCAACTATGATGATATGAATACTTTTGCCTTTTTCCTTGCTTTCCCATCGGTCTCTTCGGTATGACTATCACTGATTGAAGCCAATCATGAGAGTGCGAATATCGATTTTGTTGGATTCTATGTTGCAAGTGGATGTTGGTATTATGATATTGAAGATCAAAATAGCCAAGGTATCTATTTGCGTAAACAAGCAGAAATCTCCATTTTATCCTATGTACAAGTCCTCGATGATTCTTTGATGATCACGTCCTTAGACAAATAATACATGATTTAAAACGTTGATTTTAAGATAGTCATTCAGAAATCAAGAAAATATCATCCTTTCATCATAGCTTGTCTAGTCTAAAACTTTCATCGATTCACTAGAAAGAAATGATTTCATCAATTGAGTCAACATTTAAAAAAATTTGGCGATATTTTTCAAATCCATAGTTCAAGTGTAGTTCCATCCATTTCAAACTTTTAATCTTGATAAAAGATAAGGTCATTTAAGTTCTTGGATCAAATTTTTCATTTTAGGCTCACATTGGATTGGGATGTAGATTTGATTAAGTGTTCCTCTTTCGAGTATGATGAATTGATTCTCTGATTGAATAAAGCTCGTTGATGAATCCTTGCTCCTTGAGAGTAGATTGCCCCTAGTTTGATATTGATTTCATTTATGAGACTTAGGATAATTTTTTGATTAGGTGACCAAAATCTTAAGGTACTTGCAAATGCAACTATGGGGGTTTATTATGCAATATATACAAATGCTGGTGAATGCAATATTAACAAGGTGACCTTCTAAGTATGCAACTAACTTGGACTTTCAATGGTGCCTGTTTACCAGGTTTTCACCGATTGAATGGATCAAGCTCTTTTTTTTTGTTTTTAAAGATTTTCTCTTTTTTTGCTACCAAGGTGCCTATATGCTAGGTTTTCACCAAGGCACTTTTCTTCTTTTTCAATTTTTTTGTATTTTTCTTTTTTTTCATTTTTTTTCATATTATCAAGGTGCCTATTTGCTTGGTTTTCACCAAGACAACATCTTTTTGAGGATCATATTTGAATTTTTTTTCTTCTTCATGCTCAATTTTCCATTGTTTTTGATCTTTTGTGCTTTTCAAATGTTTTTTTGATATTTTCAAATTTTTCCAATGTTTTTGATATTTTCAAGATCTCTTTTGAATTATGTACAATAAATATGATGCTTTCCATCTGATACTCTTTATACTCTTTCATCTACCCTAGGTATAGAACCTCTTAAGATGTATGTTGTTTATGGGCTCTTGAAGCTCTTCACCATCACAATCTGATAACTTGTATGTGCCAGTCCCAAAATCTTCAACAATAAGAAATGGTCCTAACCAGTTTGCTTCCCACTTTCCTTTTTTCTCTCTTCCTGCTTGGTTCTTAGGATTTTCTCGCAACACTAGGTCACCTATTTGGAATGTCCTTGGATTGATGTGTTTATTGTAAGATCTTAACATTCTATTCTGGTATACCTTTAAGTGATCAAAGGCTTCTTTCTATTTTTCATCCAATAGTTCTAATTCTTTTAGCCTAGCCACCCTATAGTCTTCCTCATTTATCAATCCAGGCATAGATATCCTTAAGGATGGGAGTTCTACCTCTAAAGGCAAAATTGCTTCTGTTCCAAAGACTAAAGAGAAGGGTGTAGCCCATGTTGGCATCCTTATGCTTGTCCTATAAGCCCACAAGGTTGGGTTTATCTTGATATGCCAATCTCTACCAGAATTATCCACCGTTCTCTTCAAGATTTTCAATATGTTTTTGTTTGTTGGTTCGGCTTGTCCATTACCTTGAGGGTAATAGATTGAAGATGAATGATGTATCATATGAAATTTGGTGCACAATTTCTTTATGTCTTTGTTCTTAAAATGCCTTGCATTATCCATTATAATGGCATGAGGTATGCCATATCTACAAATTATATGATTTAGGATAAACAAGGATATCTGCTTGCCTGTTGAAGTTGATAGGGGTACAGCTTCCACCCACTTAGTAAATTATTATGTGGCCATTATGATGAATTTATGCCCATTTGAAGATGGTGGATGAATCATTCCTATTAGATCTAAACCCCGTTGATAGAATGGCCAAGGTGTGGTCATTGGATGAAGTTCTTGCACTGGTGCATGTATCAATTTTTTGTGAAATTGACACTTCTTACAAGTTTTTGCAAAGTTACAAGAATATTTTTCCATGGTAGGCCAAAAAAATCCTATCCTAAGAAGTTTCTTAGCTAAAGATAATCTATTTGAGTGTGATCCACAAATTCCTTCATGAATTTCTCGTAAGGCTAATTTTGATTCTTCCTCTTCTAAACACCTAAGGAGCATTCCGTCAAGACTTTTCTGATATAATGTTTAAGCAATTATAGTATATTTGGTGGCTTGTCTAATGAAGCTTTTCTTTTGGCTTCTGGTTTGATTGATAGGAAGTGTTTGGTCTTTAAAATAGGTGTAAATGGGTCCATAGCAAGGTGAGTCAATTGTAGCAAGTAGGAAAATGGTGTAAGGATGGGTTGGGTCATACGTAGGTTGAATCGCTTCTTCTACCAAGAACTCATATCTATCACTCTGATCAGGCATCTACAAAAGTGATGCTAAGGTTGCCATGGCATCTGTTGCCTTGTTCTTTTCTCTCGACACTTGTTCAAATGTGATAATTATGAAATACTTCTTGAGATTATCCACCATGGTTTTGTAAGGTACCAATTTGTCATCTTTGGTCTGATATTCTTCATTGACTTGATTTATGACTAATTATGAATCTCCATATACCTTTAACTCTATCACTTTCCACTCTAATGCCAACTTGATTCCAATAACCAAGGCTTCATATTCTTCTATATTGTTTGTACATGGGAATATCAATTTGTATGACATAGGGATAGTGGAGCCTTGAGGCATGATTAGGAGTATGCCTACTCCTGACCCATGGTGAGTGTAGGAACCATCAAAATAGAGCTACCATGTTCTTGCCTCAACATTCACAATTTTTGCATCTGGGAATTCAACTTGTATAGGATGATCATCATTAAGTGGTGCCTCTGCTAATTGGTTTGCAATGACTTTTCCTTTAATTTCTTTTCTGTCAACATATTCTATATCAAATTCACTTAGGATCATCACCCACTTTGCTAATCTTCCATTTAATGTTATTTTTCTTAAAAGATACTTCAAAGGGTCAATTTTAGCAATGAGCCTTATCTTGTGGGCTAGCATATAATGGCATAATTTTTGGGAAGCAAAAACTACAGCCAAGTGTGCCCTTTCCATGAAAGTATAATTTATCTCATATTTGACTAAGGTTCTACTAATGTAGTAGATTACTTTCTCTTTTCCATTCTCATCCTCTTGTGCTAGAAGTGCCCCCAATGAATTCTCTGTTGTTGAAATGTACAAAATTAAGGGCTTGCCTCTAATAGGTGGCATCAATATTGGTGGATTCATGAGGTATTTCTTTAGTAGATTGAAAGCCTCTTCACATTTTTCATCCCACTTGAAGATTGTATCTTTATGCAAGAGTTGGGTGAAATTATGGCATTTTTCAGCCAATTGAGAGATGAATCTCCTAATAGATTGTATCCTTCCTTGCAAAGATCTCATCTGACTAATGGTTTTAGGTGCTTCCATTTCCATTATGGCCTTCACTTTAGTTGGATCAACCTCTATCCCTTTGGCAGATACAATGTAACCTAGAAGTTTACCAAATTGAACTCCAAAAGCAAACTTCTTTGGGTTAAGCCTTACTTTGAACTCCTCTAACCTTTCAAAAAAATTTGCCAAAATAGGTAGATGTTATTTTCTTGAATGTGACTTAGCTAGTATATCATCCACATAATCTTCCATGAATTTATCCATCGTATCATGGAATATTGTAGTCATTGCTCTTTGATAGGTCGCTCCAGCATTTTTCAAGCCAAAAGGCATGACATTCTAACCAAATGTACCCCATGCACATGTGAAGGTAGTTTTATCTTGGTCTTCAGGTGCTATCTTGATCTAATTATAACCACTAAATCCATCCATTAGTGAAAACATGGAGTGTCCCACTATTAAGTCTACAATAGCATCAATGGTCGGAAGTGGAAAATCATCTTTAGGACATGCCAAGTTTAAGTCCCTAAAGTCCATGTAGATTCTAATTGACTTATCCACTTTTGATACCAGCACTATGTTGGAGATCCATTGTGCATAATCAATGGCTCTTATAAACCCCACCTTTAATAGCTTTTCTAGTTCCACTTTGACAAGTAAGGCTATATGAGGATGCATTTTCCTTAGTTTTTGCTTGACTGGTTTAGCTCCTTCCTTTATATTGAGGTGATGCATTATCAAATTTGGGTCTAACCCTGGCATATCATCATAAGACCATGCAAAGTTAACTTTATTTTCCTTAAAGAACTTAATGAACTCTATTCTTTCTTCGCTGGATAGGGATGATACTAAGTGGATGAACTTTGGCTCTGTTTCTGTTCCAATGTTTATCTTTTCTGTTGGCTCAATTAGAATTGGAGACCTTTCTTCATAGTGATCTGGTAGAACATCGAAACTCCCTTCCATAGGTGTCTCAATTGGGTTTTCACCTTTGGAAACTGTAGACACCGAAAAATCCTTCAGAAAATAAATTATTTTTGTTTTCTGAAAATCCTTGATGACATCATCATTTATTAATTAATTAATTATTTAATTAATTAATTTATTTTTATGGCATTAAATCCCTCTTTCTTAATTAAAAATCTTTAATTAAGGAATCTAGCCTAAAAATGTCATTTGGACATTATCCCTAATTTATTAATTATTTTAATTAATAAATTGCCCAAAAACCTCAAAAATAAATTAATTTATTTTTAATTTATTTTTTATCCCAAACTTGGCCAATTTCCTTAAGACCACTAACCTCTTCCAAAATCTTCTAATCCCTTCTTAATTTCGATTAAAGGGCTAATCCCATCTTTTCTAACCCTAATCCCAAGGTTAAATATTTAATTAAGGTTAAATATTTAATTTCCATATTTATTGAAAATATTTTAATAAATATTCCTAAAACTTAGGCTTTTGGAATGAATAACCTTTTATTCCATGAAACTAAGGAGAAATCTAGACTCTTCTAGAATCTTCTCAAATCCACCCTCTTCACCCATCCTAATCCCTTTTCTTGTCCTAATCTAATCCTAATCCTAACCTTAAACCTTTGTGCAATCCTAACCAAGCTTAAGACTTTCCTAAACCAAATCAAAGTCTTTCCCTCCAAATATCTCAACCACAAAGCATTTATTGCTTCCCCAAAGTCTTCAAAGCCTCTTAAAGCCCATTCATTGCTCTTACAAGCATTTATTGGAGAGTTATGAGCTTGGAGCCCCCTTTGTTGACTCCTCTTTGCCCTTCCCTTCATCCACTCACCTTGTGACATGTGTCACCTCCTGATTGGCTGAGAACTAGCACAATCCATGTGCTTCCCTTTGAGTGAATCTTGGCCTCTCTTAAGGATTTCAATCCTGGCCATTCATTCCTCCTACCCCAAGCCTTAGAAATCCTATAAATACCCTCACTTCCTAAGGCAAATCATCTCTCAACTTTCAAACTCAATAGCAAAGTTATAATGCCATTTTCATTCTAGCATAAGCATAAGTTCATCTTTTTAGATCATTTTCAAGCTTAAATCACATCTAAATTAGCTTAAATGGATTAACATTAGATTCATTTCTTGTTTTAATCTTAGTTCATCATTTTAGCTTTTGCATATTTGTGTGTTCTTGAGGCCTTTGAGGCAAAATAGGTTCCTCATACCTATTTTGTGTCATTTTGGGTCTTCTTGATCCTCAAATCATCCATCTTGCATGCTCCAAGTGCTTGAGTTTGCATACCCACATCCCTCTATATCTAAGCATATCAAACGGTGCATGGGCGCATCCGTTTTAAGCTTAAACTGAGGTGGCTTTGATTTTAGTTTGCTAACCATTGAATTTGATTTGATAATATGCTATGACATTTGTTTGTCTTTGGCCTTCAAAACAGGTTTAGGTGCACTCACAAATCCTAGTCTACATTCTGGCACGCCCGGTGGGACCCAAACCATAATCATTTTGATGAAATTACACTTTATATGCTTTTTTTTTGCAGGAATTAAAGAAATGTCGCCTTCATGAAAAGAAATGACGCCTAGAGCAATTAAATGTCGCCTTCAAACAAAGAAATGTCGCCTTCAACAAAAGAAATGTCGCCTACAAACAATTCAGTCACGCCTTCATGAAATGAAATCACGCCTTTGAGGAAAGAAATGACGGCTATGAGCTCTGTTTTCACGCCTGCATAACTGAGATTTTCCTGTTGTCGGCAATTTCTGTTACGTCCCAGAATTCTTCTTCTGTCGCCTGCATGTAAAGAAATCACGCCTGTAACTAAAGAAATCACGCTTGTGGTTTTTTATCTGTCGCCTTTTGAGGTACAGAATGTCGCCTGTAGGAATTAAATGTCGCCTCTGCACTTTCCAGCATCGCCTATAAGCTGGACAGTGTCGCCTTTTGTCTTTTGCTTGGGACTGGTTTTTCATTTCTTTTACAGCAAAGGTCAAACTCAATCTTGAATGACATTAAGGAAATGAACTTAGGTCCTAAGTGTCATTGTCAATTTGAAAATCAAACTCAATCTTGAATGCACTAAAAGGAACAAACAACTCTATTCCCTCATCTGTTTCAGTTTTCAAAGCAAGCAAGCAAAATCAATCTTGAGTGATCTAAGGGACAAAACAAAGCTTTTTCAAAGTTCTTAAGACAACTCGCTAATCAAATCTTGAATGCACAAAAGAAAAGAACTTGCAACCGTTTGAATCATTTACATTTTGAGAAAAAGAACAAATCAAAAGCTAAACACGTGTGTCTTCATTTTTCAAAGTTCAAACATCACTTAATCAAAATTGGGAAAATGAACAAAATCTGCTTGATGTGCATGTAGGAGTTTTTCAATTCTTGCATAATCCTTGTTAGAGTAAGCAACGTGGAACATTTGAACTTGGACAAGTTCACTTGTTCTACTTTTAGCGAGGCCTGTCCAAGGAGAAGCGCTTCCTCCTCGGAGAACGACCTCAAACCGGTATCCCCCCCGGCCGGTATACAAATAAGTGAATACCAAAAGAATCACTTACATCTCCTAATCGCCGGGCGTTCGTGCCAAACACGTGACTGGGGATGGTAAACATTCCTCTCCCCCAGCATAATTGGCAAGGCTCTTAAGTGAGTCACGGATGATCAGCATAACCGGGTATGGAGACACCACGGAACAAATAGCAACCTGATAAACTAGAAGCTACCCTATCTACATCCGAAAGTATCAAAATCCTTGTGCAAGGACCGATTCCAAGGGGTTTACCGGGTCGCCTCAAGATTACTCACCATTTGTATTCCCTTCTGGGGGATACCAAGCTGTGGGCAAGCGATTTTGATACTCACCTTCCTTAGGTAGATCTATTTGAAGTGCTTGACAGTCAAAGACTCCGTGAAAACACTTGTTGAAACATACACTTTCAAAGCTTTGTCAGAGTCAGTTGCCTTTGTTTTTATCCCACAGGGTTGCTTTGTCCCTTGTGGAGACTGCTTTGACTTTAACCTTTGCCATTGGAAACCTTTGCCTCAAAATCAGAAAACCTCTTTTCCAAGTGATGCCCAGCAAGAACAAACATCCTAAAGCAAAGTTGCCCAAATCCCAAGCCTATCAAGAGCAGAAAGTTATCAAGAAGAACACCAAGAGTTATCAAACCATTATCCAAGCAAACCAAGCAGAAGAGAAGTCCCAAACCAAACTTGAGAACATTGCCCATAACGCCCGCATCAAACAGTTCGCCTTCCGTTTCCAAGTTAACCATCACTTTGTCAACCTTGAGCCAGAAGATTAGCCAATCCTTGTTCATGTCTTGTTCCATCTTCAGATCCTGAAATCTTGTCTCAACAGCCTTGCATCTTAGTTTCATCCTAGTTTCACCCTTTGCATTAGCATCAAAACCTTAGTTGCATTTCAAAAACATCATAAAAGTTGCATTTGCATTCATCTTCCTACCAGCATTTTAGAATCAGTTCTTGTCATTTGCACTTGCATCATCCTTCTAGAGCATTGTCCCCTCACCCTTCGATACCTTTTCCACCAGCATCCCCCCATCAGCTTTCCATATCTTTCCGGCAGATCCATCATCTTTTGCTCCAAATCCAGAGTTCCACCAATGCTTAGTGTTCTACCTTTTGAGTTGTTCCTATCCTATATCCAAGATCAGATACCATCATCCTCTTTTTTGGCACAACGTGTTGTCATAAAGAAATCAAACCTTGTCCTTGCATAGCCATCATCTCGAGCAAGAGATTGGAGTGTATTGATAAGAAACTTGTTGACCGAAGATCATCAGTCTATCTTAGGTTGACCCCATCATATCTCTGATCCTCCATTTGGAAAAAACAACAGCTCATTTGTTGACCACTCAGTAATCTTTCACTAGCTTTCCACCAGCAACCTGTCCTTCCTCCACCATCTTGATCCATATCAGTTCCATCCAGCTTCCATCATCACCATCTTGATCCCTATCTTTGCATTTGCATCTTAGAAGTCATCATCTTTAGAAGTTCATCAACTTTGCATCCATCAACATCTTTTAGCCAAACATCTTGCATCCATTTAGCACTTGCATCTCCATGCCTGTTGAGACCAGATCTCGGAAAAGAAGAAGCATGAATCCTTATCCACCAACAACCTCATCTGATCCCAACCTTTTCACCAATGCCATGATGACCTACAATTCCCAGATCCAAGCCAGTAACCCATGTGAAGATCCAAACATCCCTTCATCCCCCTTGGCAATCCAAGCATTCGCAAATCCTCCAGATAGCCCACCAGCGACCAATGCCCTTGTACCGCAACATCAACAAAGCACGTTTGTTCACTACCTACCAGAAAGTACCTCCATCCCACCATCTCTCTATCCACGCATCCCCATCAAAACTATCCAAGTTCCAGCCCAAGCGTATTCTCCATTTGTCCAATCATTCCCCAATCCTATCATACAAACATCCCAAGAGCTTTCCACCATTCCCCTTTTCTTGCAAGGAAGCCTCACCAGTCCTGTAACACAAGCTGCAGCGCCATCCGCTCCATCTCATACCCCTTTTGCTTCATCATCTGCTATGGCTGCCCAAGCCCAAATCCAACACTTAACCCAAAGTCAGCTTCCACCTCTCACACAAGCTTTTACACCACCGCCATCCGCAAGTCAAGCAACGCCTTTCACCATCAAAGGAGCACCGTCACCTTTCACCCCCCAAGCACCCGTACCTTCTTCTTTGGGGTTAGCGCAATCGCTCCCCATTCCAACCTCATCTTTCTCTTGGGTGTTTCCTTCATTTTCCTCCTCACAAGCATCCGCTCAACCACAACCTCAACAAGCTCCTTTATCTCAACCATCATTCATGTCCCAAGCTCCCGTTGCTCCTACCATTCCATCATCCGCTGCAGTCCACCCTAACACCAGCCCTCAATGGGGCCTTACGCAAGAAGAAATGAAGGCATGGGGGATTCCATCTCAATCCCCTACATCTATGGTTGCAAGTCAACAAACTGCCTTCGCCCAAGCAACACAGCAGCAATTACCCCAAACACCGCCGGCTTCAAGCTATTCATCCCAAATCCCAAGTACCTTCCAGCAAGTTCCACCACCTCAACAGCCAACTTTCCCCACCTATCTTACCCCATCACCCTTTGCTTCTAGCTTTTCCACATCTGTTCCACCTTTAAGTAACACAGGCATGCACCCAGCTTATATCGGTCAAACCCAAAGCCAACCTCAGCAACTACCACCATCATACCCACAAGCAGCATCGTTCCAATATCCTCCCCCACAGCAGCCACATGCCCCCTTTCAGAAAACAACCATCATTCCTCAACAACAGCAAGTCCCTTGCTATCAGCCTCAGCAACAAATCCCTATCATCCCCCAGCAACAACAAGTTCCCACCTATCAGTTACAACAACAAGTTCCAAATGACCACTATCAGCAAACAGTCCCACAACAACCGCCAGTTCAACAACAGCAAGTAGCCCAACAACATCAAGCGGTCCCATATCAATATCCCCCTATGCCACACCAGCAATATCCCCAACAACCATTACCCCAAAATCAGTTCCAACCCATTTATCCACAGCAAGCGCCATATCCAGTTCCACAGCTTCCATCACAAGCAGAAGTTCCAGTTCCCTCGCCACTCAATGCTGAGTGGGAAGCAATGAAAAATGCTCTAAAGGAGCTACAAAGTGGAACAGAGAATAAAACATACAAGTTTGAAGAGGTGTGCTCATATCCCTTCGATCGGTCCATAGCAACTATCCCTTTCCCCAAGCATTTTGAGATGCCCAAGTTTGACAAGTATCGGGGGAAAGGAGATCCAGTAAATCATATCAAAGAGTTTTACATGGCGTGCCAAGAAGTGGCTTACAGTGATAATTATCTCTTGCGCCTATTTTCCAAAAGCTTGGGAGGAAATGCTGTTGAGTGGTTTTATAAAATACCACATGGGACAATAAACACCTTTGCTAAACTCTCTAAGAAGTTCATCACACACTATGCCCATAATGTGGAGAATGAGTTGTCTTTGCTAGACCTATGCAACTCAAAGCAGAAAGACGGAGAAAGCCTTGCGGAATACTTGCAAAGATGGCAGAATCTTACAACTAGGTTATCATATCAGCCGCCAGAGAAGCATCTAACAAAGATCTTCATTGATAACCTGCATCCAAAGCTATCCCATCACATGCGAATGAACTGTCTCCAGACGTACCAAGATATCAAGAGCAAGGGCATAGGCATCGAGAAAGCTCTCCTAGACGAAGGCACTATTCGTCATTTCAAGGATGATTCCAAGAACAAACCCAACAATGATAAATCCCGTTACTGGAATCGTAACAAGAATGTTGTTACAGATGGAGCCACTGACACTAAGAATGTACAATTCATGGTGGCTAGTCCTACACCAGCTCAAACATACCAACCGCCACAAGCGCCCATCTATCAGCAACCACCAGCTCCCGCATATCAAGCACCTATTTATCAGCAGCCTCCTCAAGCTCATCAACCACCTGTGCAACAATATCAGCATCAATACCAACAGCAACAGCCAGCACGTCAAGGCAATCCTGTTAACGCAGTTAACGTTGCCCCAAGGCAGAACAAACACAATAATCAGAACAATCCAAAGAGGACTTTCACACCTTTGGGTGAGCCTCTGGATCAGATCTTTTATCGGCTAGCCAAGGCAAATATGATCACATATCCGCCCATCCCACAGAAGGATGACAACGCACCAAAGTCTGATTGGTATAAAGAACATGAATACTGTGATTACCATCGTGTGAAGGGGCACACAACATTGAAGTGCATGCGGCTTAAGCACTACATCCAAGATCTCATCGATCGCAAGGAAATCCAAGTCGATGCACCAACTCAAGCTTCACCCAACGCCGGTTTGCAAATATATCAAAATGTGTTTCCTCAACACGATACCGGGAAGAATCAAGCCAATGCCAATCAGCCCCAAAATCGTGGCAAAGGCAAGCAAGAAGATCACACAGCGGCCTATATCAACTATGACAAGTATGTCGGATGCATAACTCAAGATGAGCCCATCCAAGATGAGCCCACCATCAATACCATCCACGTCAGAGGGCCAGATCGACAATATGCTGCAACTACTCGCAGTGGTAGGATAACTGTTGCCGGTGCTCCTCCAAGATCAGCTGCTCCTCCAAGGCCAACATCTACTGCATCCACAGCACAGTCTAACACCAGGCCAGCATCAAATGCACGCGCAACACAGCATAATGCACCAAGAGCACAATATAATATCATAGAGCATCTTGGGAACATGCCAGCCCAAATATCTATCTTGGATTTGCTCCGCACATCACCCATCCATCAGGAGATCCTGGACAAAGCTCTAAAAGAAGGTCATGTCCCCACGGACATTAACACAACTCAGTTTGAAACTCTTGTGGGACACCTATCAGCAGCATGTGCCTTATCCTTCAAGGAATCTGATATACCAGATGTCATTCCTGACCATACTCTCCCTCTCCGCATTGCCGTCATGGTTAGAGATTTCGCCATCAAACGAGTTCTAGTGGATAATGGCTCAGCCCTCAACTTGTGCACATTAAAATTCATCAAGAAGATCGGGTTCACGGAGGCTGACATACAACATGAGCAAATCACTATCAAAGCATATGATAACTTGGAGCGTACCTCTGAAGGTACTATGACCTTGCCTATCCAGCTAGGCCCAGCAACGCAAGATACTCTCTGCCACGTTGTTGATCTTGACCTACCGTTCAATATCCTCCTCGGTCGTCCATGGATTCATTCCATTAAGGCCGTACCATCTACTTACCATCAGTGCATCAAGTTTCCACATCAAGGCACTGAGGTTACCATCCACGCTGACCCTAACCCCTTCGCATACTGCCTTGCGATGGAAGCATCTTTCCCTCATTCTACTCATTGTCCTGGAACCGATATTGGTACTTCTATTGCTAGCTCATCCCGATCCCATCGCGATCCAGAGACCATCCTCTCTTCTACCTTATCATCCATCAAGATCAACAACCAGGGTTATGGCGAATATAGCCTCAGTGATGCATTTGCTGTAGGAGCTCTTCCACGTGATCCACATACTCAAGGGCACCCAAGTTGTCAAAACAAGCCTGTTGAAGAAAATTATAAGCTCAAGCAAATCGGAAACATGACTTTTGAGTCTCATGGTACCATCAACAGCAAAGAAATGGATCCAGATATTAACAAATGGTTATACAAAGATCCCCCATCACGTGACACGCAACTTCTTGAGTACTTCAAAGAGAAATATCCAATCCCCTACAAAAATGTCACAGAACACTATAACTATCAAGGTGGTGGTCTAGGACCACAAGAGGATGGAAATTTGTTTCCTATCATACCATCCCAAAATCCAGAACAGCAAGGACTTGGCTTTAATACCCCTCGCCTGCTTAAACAAGAGCCCAATACCACAACTGCGGACACTAACATGACCAACGTGAACTTTTCGAATAGCCAGGATGACCTCGTGGAAATCGAAGACATCCCCGAAGAGAAAGACATCCGATCCTACGACGATATCTTTGCCGACGACACCCTCCTGGGGACTTCTGTTCTCCAACAACTCTCCATTAACCTCATAGATCTTCCCCTCACAAACCCTAACCTCATAGATTGGGACCAACCAAGCATCGCACACATCGACGAGTTCCAAAGCGCACAAGCACTCCTAGAATTCATGGGGGCATCAGGTCCAGCAGTCAACCAGGATCCAACATCAACCTCTGTCTATCAGCTTCACCCAGAAGGATATTTTGGGGAAGAGGCAAGCTTTAGTCACAAAAATGAAATAGCAAGAGAACATCATGAGTCTTTATGTGAAAACCCCCTTGGGGCACATTCTGATTCTAAAATAGTAAAAATAAAGGGCATATCTTCTAGTGAAAACCTAGCAATTCATGCGCTAGAAGATGGAGCCTTGCCTCTTCCCCCTATCCAAGATTATAGACCAGAGCAGTCGCCGATCATCATAGAGGAAACCAAGCCAATCAACTTGGGAACAGAAGAATGTCCAAAGATTACCTACATTGCAGTCAATCTAACAGAAGGAGAAGAAATGGCTCTCAGTGCCTTGCTCAAGAAGTCCATCATCAACTTTGCATGGTCATACGCCCATATGCCTGGGCTTGATCCAAACCTTGTTGTTCATCACCTATCAGTAGATCCAAACGTCAAGCCAGTGAAGCAGAAGCTAAGGAAAATGCATCCAAAGGTAGCATTACTAGTTAAAGCAGAGCTCGAGAAGCTCCTCCAAGCTAAAATCATCAGAGCAATTGACTACTCAGAATGGATCTCTAACATGGTGCCAGTCACAAAGCCTTCTGGCGACATCAGAATCTGTACTGATTTCAGGGACTTGAACAAGGCATGCCCTAAGGATGATTTCCCATTGCCAAACATAGACATGCTTGTAGACCTCACAGCGGGTCATGAAATGCTATCACTCATGGATGGCTTTTCAGGCTACAATCAGATTCATATAGCAGAAGCAGATCAACATAAAACAGCATTCACAACCCCATGGGGTACCTTTTGCTACAACATGATGCCATTTGGGCTAAAGAATGCAGGAGCAACATATCAGCGAGCAATGACAGCGATCTTCCATGACATGATCCACAAGATCCTTGAAGACTATGTGGATGATATCCTTGCAAAATCCAAAACAAGGGATGAACACCTCAACATCCTAGAACGTGTGTTTGATCGTCTGAATCATTATGGCTTAAAGCTTAATCCTAAGAAATGTGTCTTTGGTGTTACATCTGGCAAGCTTCTAGGCTTCATCGTCTCTAGACGAGGCATAGAGATCGATCCTAAAAAGGTAAAAGCAATAACGGAGATGCCTCCACCAAGAAATCTCAAACAACTCAGAAGCCTACAGGGCAAGCTTCAATCAGTACGGCGGTTCATCTCGCAGCTAGCGGATAAGTGTCAACCATTCTCACATCTCTTATGCAAAGACACCAACTTCAAGTGGGATCCCATATGTCAAAGAAGCTTTGATAAGCTCAAGGAGTATCTAGCTAATGCTCCAATCCTAGTACCACCGGTTTCAGGATGCCCACTCATCCTTTACATCTCAACAACAGCTACAGCACTAGGGGCACTTCTAGCACAGCATGATGATGAAAATAGAGAACGAGCTATCTACTACATCAGTCGCACTCTTGTGGGCTATGAGCTTAACTATTCACCCATGGAGAAAGCATGCTTAGCAGTGGTCTTTGCCACTCAAAAACTTAGACATTACATGCTTAGCCACACAATCAAGCTCATATCAAAGGTGGACCCTCTTAAGTATCTGTTATCAAAGACAACTCTCACAGGCCGTATGGCAAAATGGGTCATGTTACTCAGTGAATTTGACATTCAGTATGTAGATCGCAAAGCAATCAAAGGGCAAGTCATTATCGATCAACTAGCAGAAGCACCACTGGTGGATGCCTATCCACTAATCATGGAATTCCCCGATGAACATTTATGCATGATTGAAGAGCAGCCCATGTGGAAACTATACTTTGATGGTTCCAACACATCCCATAGCTCTGGCGCAGGGATCCTATTCGTCACACCTCAAGGTGACTATATTCCAAAATCATTCAAATTGGGATTCCCCTGTACCAATAACATTGCAGAATATGAGGCACTCATCTTAGGTCTCAGAACAGCTATCCAATGGAACATCACAGAACTACAAGTCTTTGGAGATTCACAGCTCATTATCAAGCAAGTCCTTGATGAGTATCAGACAAAGGACGACAAATTGCTACCCTACAAGCAACTGGTGGATAAACTGAAAGAGCATTTCCTACATCTACAATTCAATCAGATCCCAAGGCTTCAGAACAAAGCAGCAGATGCAATGGCAACCATCGGATCTTTATTGGAAATACCACGAGACGCATCACAGTATGAATTTCTAGTCGAGCAGCTACATTCACCAGCTTATGAGAACGCCGATGCAGACATGGTGTGTGTCTTGGTTGGTCCTCAATCCCCATGGTACCACGAAATCCATGCATATCTAAAAAATGGTATCATATCTCCCCATCTCACCAATAACCAACGCCAAAACCTTATTCGCAGAGCTTCCCGCTACACTCTTGTAGCCAACACCCTATATCGTCGTGGGTATCACAATGTCCTATCTAGATGTTTAGACTCAAACGAGGCCGTCCTGGCCTTACAAGAAGTTCACGCTGGAATTTGCGGTGCCCACACGAGTGGCATGGTTCTAGCAAAGCAGCTGCTTAGAGTTGGGTATTATTGGCCAACAATGGAACATGATGCATGTGAATTTGTCAAGAAATGTCTCCCATGTCAACAGCATGCCAATTTGATACATGCACCAGCACAGGATCTACAGCCTATTGCACCACCGTGGCCTTTTTCATGTTGGGGCCTCGACCTCGTTGGCTTGATCACCCCCCTCTCTTCGGATGGACACAAGTATATCATAACAGCCACAGAGTATTTTACCAAATGGGTTGAAGCGATTCCGCTCACCCTTACTACTGGCATCCAAATATCCAAGTTCATCCTCTACCATATCATTTGCCGCTTCGGCATACCATCTACCATTTTCACAGACCATGGCACACCTTTTGAAAACCAGCATGTGGATGATCTGTGTGCCAGACTCCACATCCATCACCGTTTTTCCAGTCCATATTTCCCTCAAGGAAATGGCCAAGCTGAGGCAACTAACAAAACTATCTTGAAAATCCTCAAGAAGGTTGTCAATGATTCTGGTCGTGACTGGCACCTCCAAATCAATCCCGCCCTTTGGGCCTACCGCACTTCTTATCGCACTCCCACAGGCACCACCCCATACTCCCTTGTATATGGTGCTGAAGCCGTTCTACCGATCGAGGTTGAGCTCCCATCCTTGCGCGTCTTCATGAAGAACTATACAACTGATGAAGACTATCGTGTGGCCCGGCTCACACAGCTAGATCTACTAGATGAAAAGAGACAGCAAGCTTATGATCATTTGGTGGCATACCAGAATCGACTCAAAAGGAGTTATAACAAAAAGGTCCATCCTAGACAATTCCAAGTCGGTGACATGGTTCTTAAAGAAAATCAGAAGGTCCTAGCAAATAGAGAAAAGAAAGGCAAGTTTGAGCCTACTTGGTTGGGCCCCTATGTTGTCACCGCATCCTTCGGCTCCGGTGCCTATCAGCTATCAACACCAGAAGGTGAGCCCTTGAATGATCCTATCAACATCATCCATCTGAAGAGGTTCTATGCCTGAACCTGATCCTGCATATATCAGAAAATCCAAAAACATTCAAAAAAGCAAAAAAAAGCAAAAAAGAAAAGAGAAAGAGAAAATAATCGTCCAACGGTGAAAACTTGGCAATTCAAGCGCCTTGGACAAGTATGTTGGTGAAAACCTGGCAAACAGGCGCCAACATAGTAAACTGAGCTATTTATCTATTCAGTTGTCCTTTCAGCTACCGTCCTCATCCTCCATTCCATAACAGATCTCCCAGCAGTTCCATCTCCCCTATCCTCCAAGCATTCAGCTCCCATCTTCCTCTAACCCATCTGCAATCCATATCCTATTCCAAAGCTGTGTACCATATCTTGTACCATATCCTTTTCCCTTTCCTGTACAGCGCATTCCTCCCTGTATTTATCCTTCTTGTCTCCGTCCTAGTGAGAGTCTTGTATAGCGAGATCTTCCTGTCCCCAATCCTGAGCTTCTGTACATATCCCTTGTGCATATCGTTCCTCCTTGTTGTACATAACCTTTGTCCGTCCTGCAGCAGCATTTGATCAAATATCTTGTCCCATCCCCAGCCTCAGAAAATTTGTAGTCCCACTCGGGCCTTATGCTTCAGCAACATCAATTAATGACTTATCCTTGCTCATCCTGATTATTCCTTGAACTTCAGCTTTTTCCAGCGAACAACTACACTTATTCTCTCACCAACCCATGGGTCCTTGAGGATATATCGTTCCTCCTGTCCGACCTAATCTTCCATCCTGGTCCTTGAGGATATATCGTTCCTCCTGTCCGACCAATCTTCCCACCATCAATCAAACCTAATCTCTCTCCTTGGCAAAGGATGTCTTTTTGGAGTTATCATTTTGATCTTGGATTTTTGTCCTTTGGGTCTTGTTAATCTTTTTGGCTTCTCATTATCCCACCAGGGTCACCATGATTCATTATATCACAGGGTGCTGCGTGTGCGGATAATCTGGGGCAAGGTCTTTTGATCTTTCGCTTCTGCCTGTGAGTCAGTTGTGTGTTTGTGGTTCCTTCAGCATCGGTTTCGCCATGTCGCCTCTGCGCTTCATGTGTGATGTTGGGGCAACCCTGTGTGTTTGTTTAGCGTCAGTCCTCGTCAGTCCTCTGCAACGCTGGTGACAAGGCCTCGTGATCCCAGTATCCTTGGCAGGTCTCTAGCATTGCTATATTAAATCTAGGTTGTGCACTCCCGTTTGCACTTGGAGCTATCTGGTCCCTTGCATTTACCATATAGATTAATCTTGCATCTTTGCATATAGCTGCATCTTGCATCTTGCATTTCCATCTCATCTTGCATATCATCCATATTTGTTCTTAGAAGTGAGGTTATTTATCTCCCCTTTCTTCCTAGGCCTTTCCTTCCTCGTCCCGCCGGGCACACTCTGTCCCAGGGCGTGATCCTTCTTTCTCCTTGTCCCACTGGGCGCATCTTCCATGATTTTGTCCCACCGGGGCATGTTCCTCTTTCTTCTGGTCCACCCAGGCATCATACCCTCTTCTTCTGATTCTAGCCTCGGCATCTTGTTTTCTTGTCTTTGACGCCATGCCACTCGCGGCATCGCATCAAAGAGGGGCAAAATGTAGACACCGAAAAATCCTTCAGAAAATAAATTATTTTTGTTTTCTGAAAATCCTTGATGACATCATCATTTATTAATTAATTAATTATTTAATTAATTAATTTATTTTTATGGCATTAAATCCCTCTCTCTTAATTAAAAATCTTTAATTAAGGAATCTAGCCTAAAAATGTCATTTGGACATTATCCCTAATTTATTAATTATTTTAATTAATAAATTGCCCAAAAACCTCAAAAATAAATTAATTTATTTTTAATTTATTTTTTATCCCAAACTTGGCCAATTTCCTTAAGACCACTAACCTCTTCCAAAATCTTCTAATCCCTTCTTAATTTTGATTAAAGGGCTAATCCCATCTTTTCTAACCCTAATCCCAAGGTTAAATATTTAATTAAGGTTAAATATTTAATTTCCATATTTATTGAAAATATTTTAATAAATATTCCTAAAACTTAGGCTTTTGGAATGAATAACCTTTTATTCCATGAAACTAAGGAGAAATCTAGACTCTTCTAGAATCTTCTCAAATCCACCCTCTTCACCCATCCTAATCCCTTTTCTTGTCCTAATCTAATCCTAATCCTAACCTTAAACCTTTGTGCAATCCTAACCAAGCTTAAGACTTTCCTAAACCAAATCAAAGTCTTTCCCTCCAAATATCTCAACCACAAAGCATTTATTGCTTCCCCAAAGTCTTCAAAGCCTCTTAAAGCCCATTCATTGCTCTTACAAGCATTTATTGGAGAGTTATGAGCTTGGAGCCCCCTTTGTTGACTCCTCTTTGCCCTTCCCTTCATCCACTCACCTTGTGACATGTGTCACCTCCTGATTGGCTGAGAACTAGCACAATCCATGTGCTTCCCTTTGAGTGAATCTTGGCCTCTCTTAAGGATTTCAATCCTAGCCATTCATTCCTCCTACCCCAAGCCTTAGAAATCCTATAAATACCCTCACTTCCTAAGGCAAATCATCTCTCAACTTTCAAACTCAATAGCAAAGTTATAATGCCATTTTCATTCTAGCATAAGCATAAGTTCATCTTTTTAGATCATTTTCAAGCTTAAATCACATCTAAATTAGCTTAAATGGATTAACATTAGATTCATTTCTTGTTTTAATCTTAGTTCATCATTTTAGCTTTTGCATATTTGTGTGTTCTTGAGGCCTTTGAGGCAAAATAGGTTCCTCATACCTATTTTGTGTCATTTTGGGTCTTCTTGATCCTCAAATCATCCATCTTGCATGCTCCAAGTGCTTGAGTTTGCATACCCACATCCCTCTATATCTAAGCATATCAAACGGTGCATGGGCGCATCCGTTTTAAGCTTAAACTGAGGTGGCTTTGATTTTAGTTTGCTAACCATTGAATTTGATTTGATAATATGCTATGACATTTGTTTGTCTTTGGCCTTCAAAACAGGTTTAGGTGCACTCACAAATCCTAGTCTACAGAAACATCCTTTATTTCTTTGTTTTTTTCTTGATCTAATGTTGCCACAAAGTGGTTTTCAACACTAGATTCTTTTCCTTTTCTATTTTTTTTTATTTTTTCATTTTTCTCGGATTAAGAGTTTGGATGCTCCCTTTGATCATTTCTTCTTGATAGTCCTTGGTAAAAGAAGTTTCAACCACGTGAAGGTATTGGGACATTGTGTTGTCATTTAAGAAAGTTGGCAAGGCATCGGGTTCAATGGCATCCCATTCAATTAGGTCCAGCCAAATGAGAGTTAAAGGGTCAACACTTGGATTTGTCTCGATTGGGCTTAAAGTGTATATCTCATTGTTAGAAGGTTCATACATTATATCTTGAAGATCTCAGACATGGGCTTCCTCTAAATGCTCTAAAGAAGAAGGATCAAAATCCTCTTCACTAGACTCCACTATGGTTTTTGTTGGATAAAACTCATGGGGATTAAACCTAGCATTTGATTCTTCCATAGTAGGTCTCCATGAAGGAACATGTGGTTCACCTACCCATTGATTTATCTCAATTTCTATGCTTGGTACATCATTTGGACCCTCTTGACTAGAACTAGATGCTTGATTTGGAGTTGATTCCGCCATTAATCCTTTATTTTTAGTAGAAGCATAGGTATGAATGACGTCAATACTCTTGTCTTGGCATGACTCATCTGATAATGTCTCCCATTCCCATTCATTATAATCCTCATCACTATGAGATTCTAATTGTAGTATTTGATCATATATTTTGGGATAGTGTTTTTGTGTATATCCTTCTTCAAGATATCCTAAACCTATTTTCTACTTGGAATCTCGCCATGTGGATTATAGGGGTTTAATTAGCCCTTCATTTCTTCTACCTAAAGGTCCTTGACCTTTATACCCCATCTTTTGCATGATTGCAAAACCTTTACCATATTGATGAGTAGGGATGGTTATATTTTGAATGTGCTTGACGTGAGCACTTGATTCTTCATCCTTGTATAACCAATTCAGAATTTCATTATCCTCTTCACTCATGGCAAATGATGTACTTTCCCTTACAAAGTTTTCATTATATTTATGAGGTAAACTTGGATTTTTTCCAAAGGACTTTGGTGATAAGGGTAGGTCCATCATGGATAAGGAGTATTCACCTACTCCTTGTTGTTTGATTTTGCATTGCTTATCAAAGTTTTTCATCATTTTATCCATGATTTGGTAATGGGCTTCTTTAAGATATCTTGAAACAGCTTTGGTGGATTCTTCTTTTTCTTCTTCACTAATATCATTCTCATTAACCTTCTCTTTTCCTTTAGTCGATGTAGATTGGTTAATGAGTTTTGGAGTTTCTTGAACAGCAATTTCTTCTTCCATCTTCTCTTTTTCTTTCAGCAAAGGGATGTCTTTATAACTTTGGCCTTGTTCCATTTGATTGGGTATAGACCCTTCAGCATTGTGTGGAACCAATGAGTCATTTATAGGTTTGACATTATTACAATATTGGAAGGGATTGAGGTCTCCACTTACCATTATTTCTTGCCCTTGATATGGGAATTTTAGGCATTGATGGTAGGTTGAAGGAATAGCCTGCATTTCGTGGATCCATGGCCTTCCTAACAAAATGTTATAAGTCAATTTTAGGTCCAATACTTGGCATATGGTCTCTTTTTGCATAGGACCAACTCTTATGGGCAAAACTATGACTCCTCTCGACGCTCTTTCTTCATCATCATAGGCTTTTATGGTTATCTTTTTCTTTGGGTCAATAGCCTCCTCAGAAATTCCTAAGGCTTTTACCAATTTAAGGGTACAAATATTTAGACCAGCACCTCCGTCTATAAGGACTCTTTTCACCCTATGTTTATGGATCAACACTTTATGTGTAAGGGCAGATTTTGGGGATGATTAAGAGACATATCATCTTGTTCAAAGAATGATAGGCAATGAGGTGCAATTAAGTGCCCCACCATGTCTTGGAACTTTTCTACCTCCAAATTTAGAGGCACATTTGTTTCCAACAAGGCTTTTTCCAAAATATCCTTATGGATTGGTGATAGTTTAAGCAGCTCAAGAATAGAAATTTGAGTGGAAGTTCTTTGCAATTGGTCAACCAAGTTTTATTATTTCGATGATGACGTGGAAGCTTGGTTTGATATCACCACTTTTTGGAGTATTATTAGGTATGACAATTTTTTATGCTTGCCCCCTAGTGACCACATTTGCTGATGTTTCTCTTGATTTTCCTTTTATTATAACAACATTTATGCTTTGATCTTCTTCACTTATAGTATTTATTGTGTTGTCATAAGTGTGGGAAAAATTCACTTTATCATTACCCTTTTTATGGTTTTGATTTGTATTGGATGACTCCCCCTTTTCATGATTCAAAAAGGGGTTCTTATAGGCCGTGTGATCCCCATTGTTTCAAGGTCCTTCAATTTGGATGATGTCGTTATTAATCAAATCTTGCACTAAGTGCTTCAATTTCATGCACTTGTTGGTTGGATGACCTCTTTTTTTATGGTATTCACAATGATGAGATGCATTCCACCAATGAGGTTTGACTTCGGGTTCATAATTTGATATATCGGGTAGTGTGATAACTTGATTAGCCAACAAAGTTCTTAGTACATTCTCCAAAGGTTCACCCAAGGGAGTGAATTTCATTTTATTATAGCTGGAGTTTGATTTTGACTTATCCCAAGTCTTATTGTTGGAAGTGCTAGAATTTTTGTTATTATAATTATTGGAATTATATGGAGCTTTATTTGCTTGGTTGACATTGTTTGAAGAATTCACTCCATAGGGTAGAATAAAAGGGGTAGACTTCAAGTTGTGTGACTCCACAACCCCATCATTCACAAGATTTTTATTATTACTTTTGTTCCATGATTTCGATTTATCATTGTGATTGTTGGCCCCTTGATTAAAATATTTAGGAACATAATTATTGTTATTGTTGTTGTTAGATTTATTGTCTTTAAATAATTTAATCTCACCTCTTTTGACCAAGACATCTTCAATCTTAACTCCATTTTCAATAAGTTTCTCAAATGTTGGAGG
Organism: Chamaecyparis obtusa; assembly: GCA_027943335.1. NCBI lineage: Eukaryota > Viridiplantae > Streptophyta > Pinopsida > Cupressales > Cupressaceae > Chamaecyparis > Chamaecyparis obtusa. The sequence goes on from BSBK01007131.1 coordinate 2,663,657, forward strand.
ACATTGAAGTTGTAATTGATAGTTCATTTCAGCGGTCAAGTTATTGGTGAAGATCTCCATCTTCTCTTTCTCCGGGATACTTTGTGGGTACCTTGCAAAAATGGTCCTCCACCTTTGTAGGAATCCTAAAAAGGACTCCCCATATTTTTTTTTGGTATCACATAACTTGAGCATAGTGATCTCATGCTCAATGTTGTAAGAGTAATGGGTTATGAATTTGGAGGCTAACTCCTCAAAAGATTTTATTCCGGGAGTTAGTTTTGAAAACCACTCCATTGCTGGCCCTCCTAAGCTTCTAGGAAATAGTCTCATTAGATAAGTGTCATTATGCATGAACTCTATGCTTAGGGCACAAAATTCCCTTAAATGATCTTATGGGTCTATTTTACCCATGTATTTATTGTATTTGGGAAAGATGGTATTAAAGGGAAAAGATACCATTGCTAAGCTTTTGTTGAAAGGAAAAGGACACAAAGCTTCTATGGAAAAGACCTTAGGTTCAACTGCCTTCTTCATGGAATCTATTTGTTCTTGAAAGGCCTTAATCTACCTAGTCATGATGTTCATAGGATCATCTTGGTGTTGGTCCTTCCTAAGTTGGTCAATGTCAAAATCGTAGGGCAGCTTTACCCCCTTTTGTGCTAAGCTTAGGAAGAAGTTCTCCCTATCTTTGTCTATTAATTTTTCCATCACCTTTAGGAAATCATTATCTTGGGCAGCTTTTTCAACCCTTTCCTCAAGTGTCTCCTTAGTGTTATAGTTGGCATTATTGATATTGTGATAGGCTGAATTCATATCATCCATCTTTTCAATTCTTGGTTCAAATAGATTCATGAAAATTTCTTCTTGGTTAGGATCTTTGAACTCACTTTGACACTCCACTTCTTGCCTTGGATTTGCAAAGATAGTGCTATCACCTGCTAATGATCCCCTATATGTTTGTGACCACGTGGAAACCGGCATCCAACAAGGTTTCACTTTAGAATTTATCCTTGATATGAAAGTTGTTGATTTTATTATTGAGGAGATTTAAAAATATAAGATGCTTTTCAATGGATATCTCTCACTTGTTTATGTATTTGCAAACACAACAACCACACATTCACTTGTTTCTTTTACCCACTTAAACACAAAATGTTTGATTTGTAGAACATTGTCACAGGTTTTTCACAAGAAAGCACTTCAAGCACCTACCTTAGCACAAAATTTGGTTCGTAAACATGGCTCTACAAGGTGGTCTTTGCTACTTTATCAAGGTTTTAGTATATATTCCATTCAAATAGACTTCAATCTCTCATCCTCCAAGGAGGCTTCCCACACACACCAAAGTACAATTTTGCACAATCCGTAAGGACTACTAGAGGAAGGTTGAAAAATTAAAATCCATTTGTCATGACCCCATTAAGGATACATGCATTTCATTTTAGAGTGGGTTGGATTCCCGTGGCAAAAGTGAGTGTATCCCACTTTGGGCTATTCCTCTCACTGGCCTTGTTAAGGCAAACTTGGGAGGCGAGCCCACTATTGCTCTAGCATATATATGAAAATAAGAAATGAACTTAGGCCGACAAGTTTGGGAATTTGGTTCACTCAAAGAGTGAAGAGCATATCCCTATTGTCTTTCTTTGTTCCACACACTTAAAAACACGTTTGTTCTTTCCTAATCTCTTGACAAGGAGATTCTTAGAATTGAAGTGTGAAATTCATTTCCTATTTTATTTCCAACTTATATCCAAATGAAATGCTACAATTTAATCAAATGCAAGCTTGATTAGGATAATACCTTTTTCTTGTAGCTAGCATAAAGCTAGGGGCATTTTTGAGAGCATTTTGTCATTTTTTACTCACCTTGGCAATAGCTCCTTCCAATGTGCTTATCCTCCAGCAAGTTAGTCAACACTAACAATCAAAGTGAGGGGAAACCAAAATTGAAACTGACAACACAAAGATTTATAAACTGAATTTTGAGCACTCTAATTGCAAACTTTCAAACAAAAATTTGAATTAAGGGCTAAAGATCCAATTCAAAGAGAGAAATTTTTGCTTATAAGCTTCAATTATAGCAAGGTATTTTTGATATACCTAATTGTCTTCATCTTGTGTTAACTCAAGGATAGCTTTGATGTGTGCTTTGTTCTCCCTTTTGATTTTCTTGGCAAGTGCCTTCTCCTCTTGATTATATCTAGCTTCTGGCTTTTGTACTTTTGGATGTCTATTCATTTACTGTCAAAACATGAAAATAGAGAATTATATAAACAAATTTATCAACCTGAGAACAAATTATGATAGAAAACTTTAAGTGACATTATCCAGCAAATACGCGATAGTAAATTGCTCGTAGGCATAACTTTAATGTTAGCAGGCGACACTTAATAGTGTACTAGGTGACATAGAAAATTAAGCAAGCGTAAGCAAATTATTTAGAAGTGTAAAAAGTATTTGTCAAAGTGACAATGAATTAACTCAATGCGATAATGAATTAATGCAAAGCGTAAGAAGGAAGATTGTAAGTGTGATTGGTTAGATCAATTGTGGAGCAAAGCTTTCTGATAGGCGATAACAAATTATTGATCCGTGACACTTCTTAGATGGAAGGTGTGACTCAATGATGTAAAGGCAATAACACTTTGTCTCAAATGCATGAATTCTTTTCTTCTAGGTGACAGTAGAAAATTTAAGACAAAAGTAGAATTATCGACCAGGCGTGAGTAATCAGCAAATAGGCATCGATACAGAGCTGGTAGGCATCATCATATTGGTCACAGGCATGACTGAATGTGCTATAGGTGACACTTTACCTAATTCCTACAAATTAAACACAGAAAATAGAAAATAAAAGCATACAAGATGATCCAAATGCTAAATTTGATGAAATGAGGCTTACTGCCCCACGGTGGGTGCCATTTTGTATATAATTGAATGTATCTTCATAGAATTAATGTTAATCATCAACAATAAATGAAATAGTAACTAAATTACAACCACAATTGAGAAACTATTAGCTAATATCAATGACTAATTCAGCATCCTATGGCTCTCTAACTAGAATGTTAATGAAGTAAGCTCTCAGCAAGCTCTCACTAATGATAGTTCTAGAATGAGAATTGATTGAAATAAACAATGCTAAAGCTAACAATTATCAATATAAATGCTAAAATGCTCTTAAATGCTCTTCTAAACTCAAATTGCAAGAGGTTTGATGCAATTCTTAGCTAGGTGGTTGATGAATTATGAAGGATTTTAGCCTTCCTTTTATAGATTTTCCCAATGTGAGGGGGTGTAGTTGTGTTTGATCATGGTTGAGTTGGGGTTAAGTCTTTGGTTCCACCATTTGAAGACAAAACAAAGTTTGTGTCCTCAAAGCTTGGGACAAGTAGACAAGATGGATGGCTAAGATTCTCTCTCACTTTGAGTGATTGAGATTCAATTTGGCTTGATCCATGTGAATGCCTTTCCTTTAATCTCATTGGTTGATTGATTTTCCTCTCCTTTTGGGTTGTTGAGAGTAATTGATATTTATTAATTGATTTATTTTAGCCATGTACCCCTTGAATGGGTTGAATTTAATTTAATCCAAGACTATACAGTTAATTGAATTAATTGTATTTTGATTTGATTGCACTTAATTAAAAATGCTCTCAATTTTGATTGATATTGAAATAAGACTTGATTTTAATTTTGATTGGCTAATTGTGCATTGTGATTCAATTTATTCAATTTTGTCCTTAATTTTCTTTGATTTCACTTGATTTGCTTTGACTTATCATTAAATTGTCTTTATCCATTTTTAGGTGATTACAGCATCGTAAAGGCTATGATAGGCAGTAGAAGTCAGCTAACACGTGGCACTTCTCTGGTAGCAGGTGTTGCTTTGCAGTCTTAAGCGTGACAATTTATCTCCCAAGCGCAATAATTTATCTATCAGGCGTTAGATAACTGCTATGAAGTGGCAGAACCGTATGCACGGGTGTCAGTTAATGCTTAGTACGCATCATTTTACCTATTTTCTACAAAAATTTCATGTAAAAGTGAAGATACAACACACAAAAAAATGATAGAAACATTAGAAATGAGGCTTAGGGCCCCACAGTGAGTGCCATTTGTGGTGTGTATGCTAAACACCTTCATGAAATTAGGATTATTAACTATCAAATCAAAGCAAATACAATGCAAATTTAACTAAGAAATGAAACTAAAACCCATAACATCTCATGGTTCTCTAATTAGATGTGGTAAGTGAAACTCTCAGCTTGATCTCCACTAGTGACACTTCTAAAATGAGAAAATATGATTCTACAATGCTTAATCTAACTCTCTAACTCTCAAATTGATACAAAGATAATTCAAATGCTCTTAAATGCTCTTGATTGCTATGAAATTGTCTATAATAAGGATGCTTTGCAAATGAATTTCTAAGATGATTATTGCTCTCAAAATGCCTCTTACTTATAGTAAATTCCCAAGGGTAGGGGGTAGAGTGAATTAACCATGATTTACCTTTGGTTGAGTCAAAAAAATTGCAATGTTCATAAATGGGGGGACAATTTAAAGGTTTGTCTCAAAGCTTTGGACAAAAGGACAAAATTGAGTGGATGAGATTGAAACTTTAAAATGAATGATCAAGATTCATTTCTTTTTTAGTGATTTGTGTCTCTTTGTCCTCAATTTTCATTAGTTGCTCAACTTTTTTGAAAGATATTAAGATCTATTAAATTCAATTAATTAATTAAATTTAGCCATGTAAGGAATAGGTTCATTTTGATATTTGATTTAACAACTATACAATTAATTGATTAAAATCAATTATATAGTGTTTTCCACCCCTTTAAGCTTTGATTTAATTATTTAACATCATTATTTATTTTTTCCTTTGATTTGATTGATTTTGTCCAACTTTATTTAATAATGTCCATTTAAATTGATTTTATCTTTTTTTATGAGAATTAGTGCATTTTGATGATTTTGAGCCATTTTGATGATTTAAAGCACTTGTCCATTTTTTAGTGTCTACACCCCTAGATGGCCATACATGATCATGCCAATGTACCTCAAGACAAGGTTCATTGGGGTTACACACCTCAGGGTGACCTAGTGCAGGGTGTCACACCTCAGGGTGACCCAATGTAGCCTAGTCTCACACCTAAGGCTGACCCACATTAGGTGCATCATGTTCCTGATGTGGGTGCTATATTTAATTTTTCTACCCAAGAGATGCAGTGATTACAGGATTCTATCGCTACATCTTAGGAGAGTGTGTACAAGGATATCTATACTACCATTTTGAGGAGTTTGCAAGATTTGAGCACACATATGGGAACATAAACTACATACAAACCTAAGATTGTAGATGTTATTTTTTGAGAGTTGAGAGTCAGGGTCTCGAGTAATATATCCTTAGTTGAGGTCTAGGAGCGGGTCTCAAAGGATATCATCAAATGATAGTTTTCTTTTACTATCAAGATATGCCCAAGGTGAGGTCATGTTTGGTTACACAATGTGTGATTCTAGAGATTACAGGCATGATATACCCTCATTTCCTTGCTTCACATGGTTTATATCCCAATAATGACCATATTCCTCTATATTTTGCATAGCAATTATATGTTGAGATATGTTTGTGTCTCAACGTTAACTACCTATATCTTCCAAGTTATTTCAGATAGGGGTGTGCTAGAGTTGAAAATCATGATTAGTATCGTAGGGTTGATCATGTTGTACCTACTCATAGATAGTTGGTTGGGCAGATGGCTCCCATAGTGGCACCATCTATGGCTAATATCACTAATAGATATTTCATTACTTCCCAGGGGAAAGCAATTGATGGGATTGGACATATTGCAGTTGTGGATGCTAGTATCACATCAAACACACTCAGTCGATATATTATGACTAGACTAAGTTGACATTGATCATCTTCAAAGGCATCATCTAGTGCTGCAAGTGCGAGTGATGAGGCATACAGAGCTACTAGTCTCCCTACACCACATGATGGACAAGCTCTTATCAGACAGCACAGTCCCCTCGATATGGCATTTTATTTTTTGGAGGACTAGTTGCAGTCATATTCCTATATTTCTCAGGGTTCCTGTACAGTCTATCAAATACAACATTAGGGTCTCTCAAATCCCTCTTGTTCCACTAGCCCATAGCACACCATCATCTCAAACACCTCACAAATCATAGCACTCTACAACCACTGATCACTCTATAGCTATAGATGAAGGTATACAAATTGGTGATATTTTCATCACGTTAGAGGGCCTAGAGAATTTTGAGGAGTAGTTATAGGGATTGAGATAGATTGACATTAGCAGTGACATAGGTTCATATAGTGAGATGCCACTCCATCCTTATGACTCTACACCACCCCCCTCTCAGCTACACACCCCACTACACTCCTCATTACTACAGAGGGTTGACCAGAGATTATGCACATGATGGTGCTTCTATAGATGATACAATGGTGTTTTTTGATGATCCTCCTACTCTTGAGACCCAGGTATAAATTTAATTTGATTTATTTCTAGTCAATAAATTAATTACATAGTCATGTGTATTGACACTCGTATATATGTATTCTATATATATTGTAGGCACAGATAGTTAAGTGTATTACCTCTAGTGTATTACCTCTAGTGTGGGCTCAAAGCATGTGTGCAGGAGAGATTCAGAAAATGTGACACCTACTAGTGCTCAGGTAAGTTTTAAGTATGCAAGTTTAAATGCATGTATTTATATATTTCAAATACTTTTTACATAATTATATATAGATGTATATATATTTGACTAGTTGTTGTACTAAATTTGTAGGGGTTTGTTGTTGCTTTGTGTCCAGAGATTGCTCAAGACACTTGGTCAGAGGGTCATTCTATCCATATGCATCTTGATTATTCTAGGCTACCTTAGGACATGTGTTGTGCATCTTTGATTCAAGACTTCTATACATTTCATTATTATATGTTTGTCATTTATATGTTCTAGACCTATACATAGATGATTTATGTGTTTATGTTTGACATGTAGATGACTTATGTGTTAAACATTTATGATTTCACATTATATCTAGATTTAGGATTGGTATCTAGAGATTATTTATACATGTTGTTTATGATTTGACATAGATTTATATATTTTGGGTGTATCCAAGTGATTTATGTGTTTATGTTTGATATCTGGATGATTTGTGTTTTTATGTTTGACATAGATAGATGGTTATATAATTTTATTTGGTGATTAAACATCTAGATGAAATTAAATGAATTATTTGTCCTAATAGATGGTTATGATTTGATTAAAAATAGTTATAGACGGTTATATGATTTGATTTTTCATACATGTAAGTTAAAAGATCAATTAATGTAACTAATGTCATATGTATATTTTTAAAATATGTAAGTTAAAATAAATTAATATAACTAATGTCATATGTATATTAAAATCATACATGTAAGTTAAAATCAATTAATCTCACCAATTTAATAAGTAATCTAACTAATATGTAACTAATGGACAATAAGTAATCTAACTAGTCTAGAACTAAACATGTCATAAGCAATCTAGCTAATCTAGAACTAACACATGTCATAAGTATGTTAATATGATTTAGAACGATAGAGAGGGGGGGGTGAATCAGTTGTTCTCAGGTCCAGATGTATAAAATAAACTTTAAAACTCTTCAACAAATCAGATCCAATAACCAACAGCTACTCGATCATTACTAATTGCATAACAGAAACATATAATAGTGCAGTCCACTTATCCAATAGTATCTAACTTGTAAAACATAGAAATCTTCAAACCAAAATATTCACACAAGTATCAACACCAAGATTTATAGTGGAAACCCAATTTGGGAAAAACCACTTTGTAACATGTTACTATTATGTTCACTCTTGTGAAGTGAGCTTGGTGAAAAGCCAACCCTATCAAAGGTTACAAACACATTGTCAGGTGTGACCCAGTTAAAGTATTTAAACCACTCTATTAAAAGTGTGCCTTGTTATAGGACTTACATACACTCCATTAGAATGCAACCTTGTTCAAAGGATTTATACAAATGATTGTTAGGTCAACCTCTATTAAAAGGATTTTGACTGATACAATGGTTAGAAAGTAGCAGTAGTATTGATCTGAAAAACATACAACTCGCTTTGCAAATATCAGATCCAATTCTATACACATATGCTAGCTTACTGACTATGAACCTTTACCATCACCATCACTGATTTTCTCAGAACTCTCTTTAAGAAATCACAACACTTCTCCTTCAGCCTTCTCTGCTTGTACAGTTTATAACATCAACAATACTTCCAGCATCCTCTCCTCTATTATCCTCAAGCTTAGGTTTCCTTAATACTTCCTCAATTATGTCAATACATCTTTTTTCGCTTAATCTCCTTCATAGATCTTAGGGTTAGGTCAGATTCATCAAATCCTTCCTACTTTATGTTCTTCAGCTATCCTTCTAGAAATATCTCAAATCTCTTAATAGATTTACAATAAAATGTTTTACAGTGCATTAAATGCTTTCATACAATCAATAAATAAAGTCAACACATTTTACATAATCCAAGAATTGAACGATGTCAGCTAGAAATCTGAATTCTTCCTCAAATGTAAATTACTGATGCTCGGTCAATACAGTGTTCAACTCCTCGATCTTCATTAGAAAGCTCGGTCACCTCAAAAATTGTTTCCTCGACTAATAGTGTCTTCCTCAGTAATTAACTGATGTTCGGTCAACACTGAATTTACTTAGCATATACTAGCTCGGTCAACACTAACATCACTCAGCTTAAACTAGATTTCTTCATTTTTTCTTGGTTAAGCCTACCAGTTTAGTCTTCATTCATACATAGATAATCAATACATTATCTTATCATTGTGCCACATAATTAAGTACTCATTGAAATATCAAGATAACTCAACCTTTCGTTAGGTGCTATTGTTACCAACCTTGCCTTTCCCCTTCACAACAATCAAATAGATATAGTACTTTCTTAAATAGCAACAGTCTTACCAGTTAAGGTTTAACATCAATGATAATACAATAATTTATTCAATTGAAGTTTCCAACAATCTCCCTCTTTGGCATTGATGGCAACACCATATGAATATCACATGAATTACCAACCAATCCAAAACTTATCTATCCATCAGAAATATTTATAATATCCTTAGCTTCATTCTGATACAGAATTAATTAGCCATGTTTGTATGACCATCCACTGAATCTCTCCCTCTTACTTGGTCTTCCATGAAAATTTCATTATGTGTATTCATCTATGATCATCTCCCTCTTTGACAAAAATGCCAAAGAAGCAACTAAAACATACATCTTGTAGATGTAGATATCATCTTTTCAGTTCAGTAATATTATTTCTCCCTCTGTCATCTTTTCTTATGACTGATTCTTGGCTTTTCTATACGTTTCACAACTCTAGGTTGCTCCTAAAGTGTGACCTGTCTCTGCATCAACTTGCTAGATACTCTTTGCAGCACATTTGATGCAGTGCTCCTAGCTTGACTAGGCAGCCTCAGTTAGGGGAAGGACCCATAATTGACCTCTTAGATATTCATGAGCTTCTTTAGGTAAAGCTTTAGTGAATATGTCTACTAGTTGTTCCTTTGTATTCACATATTCCATTTGGACCTCTTTATCTTGTACCAGTTCTCTCAAGTAATGATACTTGATTGCAATATGTTTTATCTTTGTGTGCATCACTGGATTCTTAGAGATGTTGATAGCACTTGTGTTGTCACAGAAAATGACAACTGGTTTAGTGATTTCTTCTTTCATGCCTACCAACAATTGCTTTATCCATACCAAGTTTGAACATTTCATAGCTACAGCCACATATTCAGCTTCAGAAGTAGACTGGGAAATCCAATTTTGTTTCTTTCTTGTCCAGAAAACTAATCTCTATCCAAGAAAGAAAGCTCCACCACTAGTAATATTTCTATCATCCACATTTCCTGCCCAATCAGCATCAGTATACACTCTCAGTTCAAACTTTTCATGCTTCTTATAGTACAATCCATAGTCAGCAATCCCTTTCAAATATCTCATTATTCTTTTGGCAACCATCCTGTAAGTTTCCTTAGGATTGGTAGAGAATCTTGCCACTATCCCAACAGCTAAAGAAATATCTGGTCTATTGTGTACAGCATACTGTAGCTTTCCAATCATAGATCTATATAAAGTCTAATTTACTTTTGTTGCATCATCATTTTTAGACAACTTTTGTCCAGTGTCCATGGGAGTACTTACCGGCCTTGAATCTTCCATACCAAAGGTTTTCAATATCTCATGAACATATTTAGACTGGGTGATGAAAATTTCTTTCTCCATCGGATATACCTGTAAACTAGCAAAAAATTTGATCTCCCCAAATGTACTCATTTCAAATTCAGTTTGCATTTCATTTGAAAATTTCTTACAAAAGGCATCTTGTCCACCAAATATAATATCATCTACAAAGATCTTAGCTAACAAGATTCCTTTACGTTCTTCATCTTTCATGTATAGATTTCTTGTGTCATTTGTCCTTGAGAATCCAATCTGTATTAGGTAGTTGTGCAGTCTCTCATACCATGCTCTGCGAGCTTGCTTTAGTCCATACAGTGCTTTATTCAGTTTCCAAACCATGTGTCTTTTGTTTGGATCAACAAATCCTTCTGGTTGTTCAATATACACTTCTTCTTCTAATATACCATTTAAAAATGCAGACTTAACATCCATTTGGTATACCTTGAAATCTTTATAGACATCATATGCAAGTAGGGTTCTTACTCCTTTCAATCTAGCTACAGGGGCAAATGTCTCCCCATAATCTATTCCTTCTTCTTGTGTGTAGCCTTTGCATACTAGCCTAGCTTTGTTTCTTGTGATTTGACCATGCTCATTCAGCTTATCTCAGAATACCCACTTTGTCCCAATGACATTTTTATTTTTTGGTCTCGGCACCAAAGTCCAGGTATCATTCTTCTCTATCTAGTATATCTCTTCATTCATTGCTTGTATCCATTCTTCATTTTCTAATGCCTCCTTTATTGTCTTAGGCTTGAATTCACATAGTAAACATGTTGGATCTCTTGTCTTGCTTTTGGTCATAACTCCAGTATCTTTGTCTCCAATAATCTGTTTAGGCTTGTGATGTCTCCTTACATATTGTGCTAGAACAAGTTATGCTCTCTTTTCATTTTGCTCTTCAGGGTCACCAACAAGATTATCAGATTCAGCTTCTGAATGCTCAGCAACCTCTCCCTTATACTTGACAACTTCTTCCTATTGGTCGGCACATTCTTCTTCTCTCTCAGCATTGTTTTTCTGATGCTCAACATTGCTTACCTAAGACTCAGCATCAAGTGCAAGTCTGTCACTTGCCTCTCCTTCCTCTATATACACAAAATATCTGTAATCTTTTGGTTCTCTTTTACTGTCAAATTTATTTTTCTCTGCATACTCATCAACTTTGGCATTCACACTTTCCACAATTTTGTTAGTGTTAGAGTTCAAACACGTACAAGCTTTAATTTTTGTGGAATAGCCTAGGAATATACCCTCATCACTTTTAGCATCAAATTTTCCATTCCTATTGTCCTTTAGTATGTAGCATTTACTTCCAAAAATTCTAAAGTACTTTACATTAGGTGCATACCCATGCCATAACTCATAAGGTGTCTAATTTGTACCTTTTTTTATCTGTACTCGATTAAGAGTATAAATAGTTGTACTTATAGCTTCTTTCCAATACTTTTGTGCAACATTATTTTCAATCATTAATGTCCTTGCACAATCCAAGATAGATCTTTTCCTTCTCTCTACTATATCATTCTATGGAGGAGTTCTAGGTTCAGACATCTATCTTTTGATCCCTCTATCATTGAAAAATAGATTAAATTCATTGGATAGAAATTTTTCATCTCGATCAGATCTTAGAAACTTTAGGTTCCTACCTATCTCCTTTTCAACCTTAGCCAAATACCACTTAAAAAATTGAAAAGCATAAAAATTTTCCTTTAAGAACATTACATGCATCATTCTAGTATAATCATCAACAAATAGGATAAAATATCTAGCACCACAATAGCTTTGTACACCCATTAGTCCACAAAGGTCAGTATGAACCAAATCTAAGGTATTCTTAGAAGTAAAAATTTTTCTCTTGAAACTAGACTTTTTCATCTTACCCAATTGACATTCTTTGCACATTACACTCTTAGGTTTCTTCAATCTAGGTAGACCTCTCACTTTCTTTTTCTTACTAATTTCTACCAAATTATCAAAGTTAACATGACATAGCCGCTTATGCCATAACCAAATATCATCAAGTTGTGTAATCATACATGTTTCTTTAGATAGGTCTAGATAGAACAAATTACCTCTTGTCTGTTCTCCACTTCCAATTAGTTCACCAGTGGCATCAAATATTTTGGCCTTCCTGTGATGAAATTCCACTCAGTAGCTAGTGCTATTAAGTTGTGCAACACTCAGTAGATTATAGTTAAGACCCTCAACCGAATAAGAATTTTCACAAGTGATCTTATCAGTCAACTTAATCAATCCTTTTCCTCTAACAGGGCATGGTGCATCATTACCAAATTTCACACTCCTACCTTTATAATGATCTAATGTATCAAACTTACTTTTGTCACCAGTCATGTGATGTGAACAACCACTATCAATAATCCATTTATAATTTTTGTTCACATAAGATATCAAAGTAGTTTTATCATCCTTAGTAGATTCATCTTTCATTGCAACATAGACAACCTCAATTTCAAAATCATCACTATCAGTGTTAGTCTCTTCTTTGGCAATATAGCAGGATTTCTTACCTTTTCCTTTGTAGTCCTTGTATCTTCGGAAACCTCTATCTTCTCTTTTGTCTTTATGTTTATTGTCTCTTTCTTCATCCTTATCATCCCTATCAGGACATCTAGCAGCTATATGACCAACTTTATTACATGAAAAACATATAATAGGGAGTTTACCTTTGTACCTTCCTTTCCCCTTTTTAGTCTTCTATCCATAAGAGCTTCTAGATCCTCAAGTTCTTCATTAGATGTGTCACTGTCACTTTTACTTTCACTGATGCATCTTTCTTTTTCCTTCTTTGACTAACTCAGAACCATTTGTGACTTAAAAGCGGATTCAACATTACCAACAATGAAGTTATCATAGTTAGAAAGTTCAAAAGCAGTAAGCTTACCAACCAAACTTTCCAAAGTAAGAGCATTGTTAGGGTTACATCTAGATTCCTGAATTACTAAAATTTTGATGGCATAGATAGGACGTAGAGTTCTCAATACTTTTCCAATTATAGTTTCATCATCAATAGTTCTATTTTCTCCTCTAATAGCATTTACAACTTCTTTTATTCTACCACAATATTGTGCAATATTCTCACCTTCTTGAATTCTCATTTCATCAAATTTACCTCTTAGACTCTTGGCTTTTGCTCTCAATAGATTTATGTCACCTCCATAGATGTTTGCAAGGGTGTCCCGCATTTTCTTTGCATTAATGTAGTCTTTGATGTCTTCAAATTCTGGATAACTTAGGGCACACGCAATCTCCAACATTGCTTGGTTGTGCTCTTGTTTAGCTTTCATTTCCTTTGCAGTCAGAGGTGCAACAGGTGTGACATAATCATGCTCAATGTAATATTTTGTAGAATCACCAATACCATCCAGATGCAACTTCATCAAGCTTTTCCATGCAGGGAAGTTCTCCTTATTCAGCTTCGGTACCTCCTTATACATCCTGATCATTTGCTTCAAGTACCTTCAAAATTATTCTCTGTAAGCACCAATAGCTCTGATACCAATTGTTAATATGA